>REGO01000013.1:5446477-5481346 GCA_010120015.1 Rhombomys opimus
CCTTCGTTTTGTTTTTATGGTTGTTTTTCTATCTGCTTTAACATACTACTTTTTCTTCCCTTCCTTTTTAATGACATAAGAAGTCAATTGAAAACAGGAGTGGGGGAGGGGGAGTCGGGAGAGGTGGCTTGGTAGCTAGAAGCTCTTGGACCTGGGCTCACTTCCTAGCACCAACATGGTGGTTCACAACTGTCTGTGACACCAGTGATTCGGAATCTGACACCCTCTTCTGATCCCTTCGTCCCCTTTTCTGACCTCTGTGGATCACATATGCGCTGTGCATGCAAATCACCATCCACATAAGTGAGAAAACGATAATTTTTAAAGAGATCATTATCACAGGCCTTGGACTGTGATCACGGGCCAAGAATAAGATCATGCTGTCTCAACGTCTACCTTTTCCTTAATTCATATATCTTCTCTAATTTTATCTTTCAAAATGTATTTGGATCAGGTAGGGAATTCACATGGAAACCATACAGAGTCCTGTCCTTGTATTTTAAGAGTTTTAAACTTTAACCTTTTTATTTAGAAATTTTAATTGGTTAAAGCTGTATGTGTATCTGAGGTGTACAATAGGAACTAGACAGATACACGGTATAATAATTGTCACAGATTAGTGAACACAATTATTAGTGCTTATCATTATCATTTTGCCTCAGTGCATGTTTCTCATAAATTTCAGGCAAACGGGACTATGTGTTTGACTGGACTGTGTGTCTGCTTCTCCAAACCTGCCTGGTTAATAACGGGGTTTGTGTTGTACCCTCACCGGCACCTCGCCTTGTGCGTTCACAGTTCTCTCCTTCATCAGTGTTGCGTCACGTAGGAGCTGCCCACAAGCACACATCCTTTTCATTTCCTTCGGGGACAGATTAAACCGGTAACAGCAGACTTTCAGCAATACCAACAGTCAAACGACCGGTTCGGGTGGAGCATTCTAAAAGCGATGCAGCCACTCATCCCATTTCTGCTGCTCTGGAGTCTCACTGGATGGGTGTGATGCATGCAGCATGCTCAAGTGAAGGAGAACAGGGGCTCTGGGGTAAGTGTCCTGGGCTCCCATTCTGCTCACACTCTGTCGACCCTCCTTCCGAAGCTGGGAACGCTGGCCTGCTGTGTGTACCTGTAACAGGGTGAGTTATGCCTGTCGATGTGCTGAGGCAGTGCCCGAGTCAGAAGAATTCAAGATTTGCAATGTCATATTTTTAATCCTCAAAGTGTATTCCTGGCTCCTGTTTAATGTCTCCCTGTTTCCTGAAGTGTTTTAGTTCAGAATATATCACCCACGATGTGCATGTACATATTAAGAACAGTAAAATAAATGTTTGCGTGCTCGAGCGGTTTAAGATGCAGCGTTCAAACAATAAGCATTAGGCCCTCTGTGCTCCCGTTTATCTCCTCGTGCCTTCGCATGCCCAGATGGAGCACACGCCATTCCCATGCTTTCCTTCATAGCTTTACTACGAGGTTTATTACTAGCAAAATAACTTTCCAAGTTGCTCATAAATTATGCTATGACCCATTTTCTTGTTAACAGTCTCCATCTGCCGCCCCTTTCAGCTCCTCTCTTCCACTGGGTGATGCGGCAGATCATGAAAGGTGCTGTGTTCCCTGCCTTGGTCAAATTGTTCTTCTTCCACTGGTTGGTCTCGAGAGCTTCTGCCACGCCCCTAAACGCTCCACTGTTACAATGCTGGGCCACTGATGACCAGCGATTTTAAGTTTTCAAAGATCCTTTTCAAAACCCTCACGCCTTCCACTTTCTCCCTAAGAGCCGGGTATGACTGCATTTGATTTTTAAGTTGCTGTATCAAATGGCAGACGTCTTCCGTCTCATGACCCTCACGTGAATGGAGACACTACCCTGGATGTGCTCTCTGCTGTCAGTATCACACCTCTGTACAGCTTGGGGCAGGGAGACCAAAACATGCCGCAAAGCATCTTTATAGGGTCTAAGTTTCAGCCTTTAGAAAATAATCGTAACTCTACCAAAAGCCTCTCATCACATATGAAAAACATCTTAAATCCCAGGTTACTGAGATCCAGTCTTCAGCTTAGGTACAGCCAGCCTCATTCTACCAGTCTCTCCCCGCATTCCACAGCTTAACCCTGAAGCTGGCCCAAATGACACAGGCAAGAATTTCATAACCCTGTCTTGGTCTTCATGCTTTCTATCTTGTGTAAGAGCCGGGTATAAAACAATGTTTTATAAACACAGGCTAGTTTTCAAACCCACTGATGCATCCTTCTGCTGAATGCTAAAACACCAAAAAGGTTATCAAATGAGGTTGTGATTGTACTCATTCAGTGTTTTCTTCTCAATTAAAACCTAGTGCCAGACACCGAAAGCTTTTCCCTTCCTGACTTCCTTCCTTTAAACAGCTATAATGGCAATTAAAAAAAAAAAAAAGACCCCTTTCGTCATTCTACACTCTTTACTTTAAGTAAAGTGCTTTACTCTAAGCACTTCCTACAATTTAATGATCCTATTTTGGCAAACTAGTATCACAAGTGCTTTTTATTAAAATAAATACAGCTTTAAATGGAACACTCAATAAATTCTCTCAGCAGATGTTTTCCACCAAAGGCACGACAGAAATTCAGAACCAAGCCATCCTCCCAGACAATACCCACCTTGCTCAGTAAAGACACCAGCGTTCATATCCTATAGCCATTGATTCCCCCCCCCAATAGTATCTAGAGGCTGGGAAGAGGAACTGTGGGCTTTCTAAAAGGCTGGAGTTTCCCTGCTTACCAAGGTTTCTGCAATGGTCTATTTCAGAAAGCAAAACAAAGCAGAGCAAAGCAAAGCAAAAGAAAACTAAAAGCTCCTCCTTCTCTGAAAGGATAACTGCTGTTAGGTAGATGTAACGGTTCTGGGCTGCAAGCACAACCCCTTCAAGCAGGCTGGGAAGCCAAATGGCATCTGATTTAATATACACACACCTCGAAAGTCGGATCATCCTGTGCATTTTAATCCTCCTTTTATAAAAACTAAATTGTCAGAGAAATTTTCACATAACCCCAGCTCGAATCCTTTAGCCATTACTACGAACTATCTTAAATAAATATGACTTAAGTATGCTGAAAATATTAAAACCTCATTGGTAATTTATGTTTTGTGCAGACAACATTACAGGGAGCACTAAAAAGTTATCTCTTAATGTGTTTGTTGTGCTTTGATCTCCAGACACAATAAATGTGATTTAATGGGGCCTGCACACACAGCAGACCCTCGTTAAGCAAGGGTGTGCAGAAACAACCGGGCTGAGCATGGGGATGCTGTGAGCATGAGCTGGCTGACAATCCACACTTGGTTCAGCAGCCTGAAGCCAGATTAGGACAGACGCCAGGGACATGAAAAGTCCATGCTCCATTTCCATTTGACATTCACAGACTCCAAGGATGCTGCATCTTCATAGCAGCAGAACCAACTCTCTGCCCTGGAGATGACAAAGATGGACACAAGACATAATATGAGGAACTTTCACACTATCAGCCTAGTGACTTGGTGCCACGATTCGGTGGAACCAGCTTCCAGAAGGAGGCAGGGAAAGTGGTACTTCCACAGCGCCGGCCCATAGCTCATTTCTGCTGGTAGCCTCTGACTGGACTGCTTCCCAGTCACCCCACTGAGACTTCACAATTACTATTCCCTTAGCTTCTTTTTGCCTTATAATACAAGGAACATGATAACTGCTGCACAACATAAACAAAACTGGCAGAGGATAGATGAGGTCTCTTCTCCAGGCCTGTCACATTCTAGGCTCCAGGTAAGGCTGTCTACAGATAAAACCCCACACACAGAGCACCTAGTTCATGCCCTAAAGATGGTATCCGAGTTGGCAAAACGTTTTAGCAGATGTATCTCCATTGTGCCTGGGTTTGAGTTCCATGATTGCTGCCATCTTGTTACAATCCACACAGTAATTTTTAAAGAATAGAAATGGCCTTGTGGACTGGTGAAACCATGCATTACTTCCCTGAGGGAATCCCTCAAGATAAATGCTGCAGACAGCTTGTCAAGGCCTACCTGTTCCAAGGCTGCTCTAGACTCTAAAATCGCGCTGTTCAATAGGTAGTCAGCTCTGTTCAATAAGTGCGGAGAAACCTAATTAAGTGTTAGTTAGTGGGGATTCGTCAGCTAATGCCGTCTGAGCTCTGCTTCACACCCCAGTGTTCACTAAACAGGGACTAGTGCCCAAGGCCTGACATGTTCCTTGGGAGGAGAGCTGAGCCTGCATCACCAAAACAAACAAACAAACAAACAGACAAACAACAGCAACAAAAAAACCCCCAACAACCTCCAAATCAAGAAGTAGGCAGTCACGTGTTTTCTGCAGCTGAAGATTTGGGAGTGTGTGACTTGGGTGTCACCTGTTGCTTCTTCTTAGGCTTGTGAGATGAATTGTCTTTAAGTGTTACACAGGACGGGATGCGATTCTGAAACATCCAGTTTTAAAACATTAGGACAGTAACTTGGGGGTCCCTCGCCGCAGAGAGCATGTCGAGGTTGGGTGGAACAGTGAGGCGACGGCTCTGTGGAACACCGAATGAAGGTAAGCAGGGTGGGACACGGGAATAACGGCCTGATGGTGGAGTTCAGCTGCTGAGGCCCAGCTGGCGCTGCTGCGAAGCGCGCAGTCGTGAGGCACTGCAGCCATCGGCAATGGGGCAGCTTCTGAGGAGGGCCTCCCAAGTGGGCAAGGACAACAAAGGGGGCTTTGTCCAGTGAGTGGAGTGGACGAAGAGCCCCGTTTGTTTATACGAGCCTCCCCAACTACTATGTGAGCCACAAATAGCTCATAGATTTCATGACGGAACCAAACTCCGATCTCTCCAAGTTGATGCGCCAATCCAACCAAATAAAACGGAACACGTGCCAATGGGTCTAGAGTTGACATCCCAGAATGAAAACTCCAAAAATGCAATTTAAGGTTGGCTTCCCTTGGCGAGTGAGCAGTAAAGCAAAGTTGGTGGAATGTTTAATTTGATTAATTATTCAGGACAAGGAGGGGACAGGCCTACATCAGACCAAGAGCAGAGCAGTGGGCTAGGCTCTGGATGCCACTGGTTATGATGAAGAGTGAAGTGTCTGGGTGTGCCGTTAACAGGGGCAGTGAACCAGTGAACCTTCACCAGCAGCCTGACTGGCTTTAGACTCACCAGGGAGTCACACCTCTGCGCGTGTCTGTGAGAGTATTTCCGAGAGGAGTTTATCTGGAATGTAGGTGTGACAATCCCATGACACTGTCCCAGGGTGAATTAGAAGAGAAAGAAAGCCAAAAGCACAGAATTCACCGGCCTCTGCTTCTACACTGCTGATATAACCAGCAGGCCATTTCATGCTCCCACAGCTATGCCCTCCACCCTTGCCATTCCACAGCCATGCCCTCCCACTGCCATGCCCTCCCAGCACCACGTCCTCCAGCCATGACTAACTGCCTGTGTCCCTCTTAACTAGAAGCCAAATTCAGTCTGTCTTCCCCTAAGCTGCTTCTGTAGGTTTCGTCACCATATGAGAAAAGCACCAAATATGCCAGACACTAGAGAAGTGTAGAGTGATGAAAAAAGGGAAGGGCAACTCTACCAACACTCGGAACGTTCCAGACACTAAAGTTCTGATCTGCTGAAGATGCTGAGGGCCTCCTGCTGAAGAGATTATGGCAACAGCTGAACTTTCAGTCACACTGGCTGTGGATGCAACAGAGAGACCTTAAGCTTCTCACCTCTGAGATGCTTGCAAGCATCTACAAGTTATACCTCACACTTTGCTCTCCAGTTCCCCAAGAAAGACGCAACTTGACTCAACATAGTTTTTAAGAGAAGCTGACGAAACCAACACTGGACAATTTAACCAGAAAAACACTTATTCAAGAGGGCTTCAGAGTCTTCAGGAGACTTGAAAAGCCAGGCTTTAAGACATTGTCTTCAGGAAAGGCACACAGCCACGCCTGGCAGAACTGGCCATAGTATGATGCCTCTGGTGCAAGTAGGGAACTCACATGCCTAACAACAGACTATGATGGCCTATCAATAGTTTATGATGGCCTGTCAACAGTCTATAATGGCTTGTCAATAGTCTAGGATGGTCAGTCAGCAGTCTATGATGACCTGTCAATAGTCTAGGATGACCTGTCAACAGTCTATAATGGCTTGTCAATAGTCTAGGATGGCCTGTCAACAGTCTATAATGGCTTGTCAATAGTCTAGGATGGCCTATCAACAGTCTATGATGGCCTGCCAACAGTCCAGGATGCTGTGGTCAACAACAGCCTGGACACCTGGTAATATTGCCACACTGTCACTATCTTCACCTAATCCTTGCAAGCCGCCACTTCTAACATGAACCCAGGAGGGTGACCCCACGTGGCAGGGTCTGCATCAGGGAACTCTGTACAACCGTTTGACATTGTAGAGTAGGCTTTGTGACCAAGAATAACTCGAGGTATCACAGGCCTGGACACAACCTCCAGGAGTCAGGGAGGATCGCCCATCTTCCCAGGGCTGGACTGTCCAAGAAGGTAGCAGACACTCCCCTTTCCTGAGACAGGTGTGAGAGCTGCAACCAGTAGAATCTTCTCTGATACTAGTTTGCTCCCACCCTCGGCAGTGTAGACAGAGGGGGGTTCACCATCATCCAACTGTTCCACTGTGGTTTCAAAGGATGGTCCAGGGCTCAGAGTCAGGGGCACCTCCCTCTCTGCAGAATGATGTGCCAACGGCATGCTCTTGATTCTGAGTGACACTTGAGAATGCCACATTTTCTTCAGGAAGTGCAAGCATGCTAATCATGCCCCCGGGACAGGTGGGCACAAGCAGAGAGCGTGCTTCGCTTAGCTTTGCCTCACAGCTGTCAAGCTGGGCCCTCACATTAACGCCCACGGCTCTTTCTTTCTTGTAAGGTCCTTTGACTACAGCTCATGTACTTCAAATATGTCACTGGAAATCGCACAGATGGGACGCACCAGATCACGAGAACACTTTCACAGCCTTGGGAAGTGTGCTGGGTTTCTTTCCTTTAGAAGTTAAAAAAAAAAAAAAAATCCAAAATTCTAATTTCTAACCCTTCCCACCTTCTTCCAGAATCACAAAAAAGCTTCCACAGTAGCCAATGTTCCAAGCACTGATAACTAACAGGGCAATAATTAAATTGAGGTGGTTTTTTTTTTTTCCCTCTCTCCCTTTTAATCCAACCCAGCTAATTGTCTCTGCTAATCATGCCTAGTCTACAGAGAGGCCCACATCTGAAGCCCATTGGACAGGAGCTGCAGCCCACTCACGTTCAGCTCAGCACCAGGCTGGAAAAGGGAGACAGCAGGCAGCTCAGGAGGGAAGCCTGGCAGGTGCTGCCTCGAGGGGATGGGCCCTGCTCTGGGAGGGGGGGGCTCTATAGCTCATTTAGAAAGTTCTGGACAAGGGGTTGGGTTACTGCTGCTTGACTGTTTTTAGTGTGTGTATGCCTGGGGGGGGTGTATGCATGTGAACACACTCACGCGTGTTTGATTTTTAATGGAAGAAACAAGACAGTGAAGATGGGAGAGGGGCTCTCGGAGGAGCCTTCTTCAGGGTAGTATTGTCTCTGATACCCTGGCAAGTGATAAAGAAACTCCTCCGCGATAAAGGAGACACCTCAGGCTGTTCTGCTGTCCCTTGCGTACGCTGTATCCCTCCAGTGATGACGCTGTCTCATGAAAGGGAAGAGGGGCCAGCAGTACCCTGTTCCACCACGGTTTTGCATTTGTTTCTTTCAGCTGTGTGTGTGTGTGTGTGTGTGTGTGTGTGTGTGTGTGGCGAGTTCCATGTGTCACAGTGTGCAAGGAAAGACACAATTTCTAGGAGTCAGTTCGCCTTCTACCACGTAGGTCCTGGGGGCAGAGCCCACCAAGCCATCTTGTTGGTTGCCGTGTTTAAGGTCCGTGTTCTAAACGTCCAGGTGGGCTCTACCACAGCTACTGTCTCCTTCAACTCGGAGGTTTCACTTGAATTACGGACAACACGTGAAGTAGCCCCCAAACAGCCATAACAGTCACTCTGGGACAGACAGGCTTAAAACCTTCCCAGAAGACAGTGACAGGGGTCGGGGGAGGAGTGGCTCAGAGTCGGGGTATGAGGAGGGGACAGACAGTAACTAGGGTTCACTCCTTTCTGCACAGAGGCCCGTGACCCACGGCCTTGACTTGGACGTTATGGTAACTGTGCTGCTGACACACTTGTGCTTTCCATTACTGCAGGAAACGGTGCAAAAGCAGCCTTCAGCACGCCCAACTGACTTCATTCCACAAGGGTGGCAACTGTGTGACCTCTCAATTGGACACGTGTGTACCCCGGGGCTGGCAGCACCGAGGGTGTGCCAGACATCAGTCAAAGCGCAGCAACAAAGCCTCACCTGCCACAGGGTGCTACTTTTGTGGGGTAGCTTGAGAGTGACACTGGCTATCTCAGGAATGTCACTGGTGGGTAAACGCTCCTCTGGGGGGCCACTGCACGCTGTTCCTGAGACCCAGAGTGTGTGGAAGATGCTCATGTCCCATAAAGGACTAGATCAGGGAGAGAGCTAAGCAAGGCACCGAGTTGCTGACGGAGGTACTGCTCAGATTCCTCAGAACGCCTACAAGGACCCCACCAACGAGTGTGGAACAGACGGACTAGATTGTGCCTGGTCCTCCCAACAAGGAGTGCTGGAGTAAGCAGAGACAAGTGACCGTGGCCCTTGCTGGATTCCACACCACACCCTGGGCATTTCTGTTTGTCCTGCTCAAGTCCATCCTGTTGGCTGACCAGCTCTGAGCTCTCAGGTCCATCATTACTCTTCCAAGGCTGAGACAGGAGTCAGTGACCTTCAGCTGCAAGACGCAGCCCTTCTCCCTAGGCAGGAGGAAGCAAAAACGGGGTTGTGCACCTTCCTCTACTATGGACACTGGAGATGAGTCAGGCGAGGTCATAGCTGAGGACCCTGGCCCTGAGGGGTCCTGGATGGGATCTGCGAGATCTTTGCACACGCGCCCCATCATGGGGGTCTCCAGGAAAACCGCGTCAGAGAAGAAACGGAAAGCTCACTAAGTGGATGGGTGAAACCTGAGGTTCTTCTGACGACTACGGGACACCAGGTAGGAGGGGCGAGATCCTGAGAAGCCAAGTCTGGGGCTGGCCCGGGACTCCAGGGCCTAAGGGTCCTCACGGTTACACTGGAGTCTCATCAATGGAAAGTGTGACACTAGCAAAATATATCTCAGAGAAAACCTTAAGAAATGGTAGCTGAAGATCTATCAATTACACAGAGAAGCCACGCCTTCAGTTGTATTAAGTTCCACAAAATTTAATTAAAAACTCTGGACTCCGGAATCAGACTCTGAGTTTCAATACTAGTTTTATCGCTTAATGGTGAGTTAAGCTTTTTTGTTACTCAGTTTATTCACTGTAAAGACAGAGAATAAGATAATATCCTTTATTACACTTCCTAACACTTCAGAGTTATATCATTAAAGTCTCAGTGCTCAAAAATATTTAATAAGCCTTTTCACAAAACCGTATCACCCTTCCACAGGAGCGTGCTAATCTTTCTGTGTTCTCACTTTCGCCCGTGCGCTGGCCAAGTGGGCCCACGGTGACTCTCCTTCATAGGGAGTTTCGAGATGCGAGGCTCACGGTAAAGAACCCTGCGCATGAAGGGTACTCAGTGTGACTGTCACCATGCATGGCCGCTTCTCCGTCGTGTAAATGGACTGAAAACCTGGCAAACCACTGTCCCCCCAGGACCCGGCAGAGAGCTTCGGACGTTCCCTCATGGTTGACCCTCTGCCAACAATTCGTCACACGTGAGGGTTCCTTTACCAAGCAGAGAACACAGGTATCCTGAGCTGTGAGTGGTCAGGGTGGTAAGGTGCCTTTAGAAGCCATATTAAAACCCTTTATCTTCTGCTCCGAGGGAGCATTTTCCAGGTGCGTAACTGCGCCCCGCCACCCAGACATGTGGAAGCTTTGGTTCCTTCACTTGGGCAGCGTTCCCACATGGGAGCACCCTTCGCTACACAAAAGCCAACACACTTCTGGGAACATCATCACTGAACTTGCCAGGAGCGTGTTTGGTACGCTACTTTTCAGTTAAAACAGCTCCTGCTGGTAAACATGAGTTTTCCAAAACTCTAACCTTTATCAGTTATTTGCCCAAATTTTATCATTAGCAGAAAACACTGTCGGTTATTTCCCTCACCCCAAGCGTTTCTGACCAAATGTTTCCCAAATACCTAAGTTCAAAACTGCAGGTTGTCTCTTAGCCACCTTCAAAGGAAAACGGTGATTCAGAGGAGGAAACAAAGGCTAGCATCTCTCACGACAACCTCGCCGCCGGACCGCACTGTTAACAGGGGCAAGGCGCGGCTCTCAGGCTCGGCCCATCATCGGGAGGATGTGCTCTCAACCCTCGACACTGAATGAAGTCAACAGTCTTTGTTGCTTCATCAAACACAGCCTGAAGGGAAACTCGAAGTTTTAAACTGCATCTACACGACCATGGAAAGCGCATCTGGGCTCTCAAAGTGTGACACCAAGACAGGTGAGCCCTGGGCCCCGCACCTGATGTGTGCCTGCACCTATGCAGCCCTCTCCTGCATAGCCCGGTTTTCAGAGACAGTGACAGGGACAAAAACATCTGCTTCTTTAGCTAGAGATAGAAAAACTTTAGCTAGAGATAGAAAAACTGCAGCCCTCTCTTTCTTGTTACTCTTGTTTCCTTAGCAGTATTTTAAAACATTCCAATTAAATAAAGTATGGATGTATTGTAGAATAAAATACAAACCTAAGGCGATATTTTTTGGTAACCAAAGAAATGTAATTCACTGAAGGGTGTGACCTGGATCATGAAGCTAGCGAATGGGGCGTGGGGAGCTGTAAGAACCTTTACCTCAGACAGTTGGAGAAGTCATCATATATGCCATATTTTAGATAACAGCATTAGATGAAAATTACATTTCCGGAGTGTCATATGGTCAAGACTTGGTAGTTATGAAAGTGAAGGTTATTGGTCTTAAGAAATGCATTTGTATATTTAGGAATGATGAGAGATAGGTAGGTAGATGGACAGATGGATAGATGAATGGATGCATGGACAGACGGACGGACAGATGGATGGAGAGGGGGCACAAGACAATGAGTGTGAGCATGAGCAAGCAAGCACAGGCAAAGACAGCCGCTCAATTTAGTCAGCCTTCCTTCACTACATGCTTTTTCACTCCACAGATTCAACTAATTACAGAAACCAAATTTTTGGTACGAGTATGTGCACACGTTCTAAAGCAAGACACTCCATCAACTATTCACACTGCATGGTATCAACCCCGTCTACAGAGGGACTGCGCTGTGCAGGAAGGTGTGTGGGTCATGTGCACAAGCGTGCCTTAAATACAGAGGTGCTGAGCACTTTACAGCAGTATCCAGACAGGACTCTGGAACTCAAGGAATGCCTTTATGCACAGCAAGGGGGCAAAATTACTGAACCTGGGAAAACCGGCTATGTTTGTAACTCTTCTTGTAAATGTGGAAATTGTTTCAAGATACAAATTAACAGGGTGCTCTCCTGAGCACACTCCTCCACAGCACTGCTCCCTGGAGTGCTCCTCTTAGACCCTTCCCGCCCTGTTCCAGGCAGAGCAACCACGGTGTCCCGGCCTCCAACGTGGGGACCTGCCGTGAGCCTGCTGCCCTCGCTCTTGAGCCTGCTGCCCTCGCTCTTGCGGAGTCTGGGGCTCCTCTCCTTCTGTGTCCCTCCTCGGAAGCTCAGCCTGCTCGTGTCTCACCCTCAGACCAGGAATCTGGTGTCTCCTACCGCAGGGAGTGCTGGGTATGGCAAGTCCTCCATTCAGATGGAGTAACCAAAAGACAATGGAAGCAAACGGGTGAGAGAACCTGGACCCCGGGAGACTCAGGCACACTCTTTGACCTCTTTGACAGTCCCTCTTTAAGTAGTCCTGGTGTGGCTTTTGTTCCACAAATAAAGTCACTCGGAAGCTGGATGCTGCTGAACACAGGAGCCTGGGTTGCTCTTTGCCTTTCTCACCCTTGTAAGCAACGTTTGCCTCATCTCTTCCCAGGCTTCCGTGACATTGGTGGCCTCAGGGTCTCCTCCCCGCACCCCTGCTCCCCGGCCCTCACCTCTGCTAGCATTCCTTCAGTCACATCAACCCCACTTTACAAAGGAGCCAGTCCAGGGCCGTCTTCTTCTGTTACTCCATATTCATCCCCCAGGCCTGGACCTGCTGGCTTCAGGTATCGCCCAAACCTTGACTCTCGATTGCGTACCCTCAGCTTCTTGCTGAAGCCCAGGCTCATTTCTCTAGGGAGCTGTCACATCCTCTTGAGGATGTCAACCCATACCTGGACACCATACGCCACATACCTGCAGGTGCACTCCTGCTCTGCACTGCTAAATGCCTACCATTCTCTGCCACCCTGAGGTCTGCCCTATAAACTCACCCATCCTTCTTTCACATTTACTTATTCCAAAAGACAAAATTACTCCAGCTCCAAGAAGGTATTTTACACCTGAGTCTGCTGAGATTTTTCAAGACCTGAGGTCTCATCTCTTCGCTCTTCAAACTTATTTCCCAGATTCTATTCTTGGACCACTTCTTACTTTACACAGCAGCTATTCTACACAAGAGGGAAGAGGCATACCATTTTCTTGCTTGATAGCAATGCCTTCCATGACCTAAGGCATTAAAAACCAAAGGCTGAAGATGGCCCACGTGGCTCTGCATGATCTATCCCCACCCCCATTCCCAACTACCCTGCCTTGGGATAATAAGCCTCAGTCGCACTGATCTTCCTTCAGCCTCCATAAGATGTACAAAAGCTCTTGTCTTAAGCCATTGGCACCTGCTACTTCACAGTCAGGGTACCCTTCCTCAAACCTTTCAGCTAAGTCACCCACAAGTCCTCAGCAACAGTGGGTTTTTACAGCAAGATTTCAAAGAGTGCTTAACCATTCTAACGATGTATAAAGATATATGCAGGTAGTAATTTGGGGATGCTAAGGCCTGGTGTGAGGTAATGGGTGGAAGACAGGAACATAAGACGATGAAAATGGAGGACAGAAGGGTATAACCTTGCTGTAGTTCAGAGGCAGTGAGAGACAAGGTCTTAGAAGGTGCTTGCTTCCCTCATGTTTGACAAATCTCTAAGGACGGTAATGAAAATTAGCATGTGGTCAGAGCAGAAATGCTGAGGGTGCCCTCTCTGTTTCTAGTTTTTCCACATGATGGTTGGAGAGTCACTGGAATTTAGGAAGGAAGGAAAGGAAGGAAAAGAATGAATCCAGTCAGGAGCCTGCATTTGGGGGTATCAGTGTGACATCACTGAGAATGCCCCCCTCTTGCTGTAGGGGCTGTGGAGAGCACTAATTCTCAGAATCAGCACTATGGGAAACAGGAAGCTGACAAGAAGTATAAGGAAAAAGGCCCCAAGGACCTCTGCGTCAGTTTGGGGGAGTTGTTAGAACTGTTGCCATTTCAGATGGAAATCTCCTTTATGATGTCACTGTCATTAGTTCTTTATTAAAGACTGAATTCCTGAATTCACAGCATATGCACCAAACACACGGAGCCAGGCCACTTCTGGAAGACGAAACGGTCACAGAAACGCACAAACCACCACAAGTAAACTAAGTAACACCCTACTTAGTTTACTGACAAATATTTCTTTGCATCCCACTAATGTGAAGGCTGCTAAACAGAGAGACAGTAGGTACTAAATTCCTTCAATTCTAGACCAAGAAAATTCACTAAAGAATAAAATCTCCATCCATGTCACTAATGTTTACAAAGCCCCACGATGGGTCAGAATCTATTCTAGGTGTTGGTAGATGAAGGGACAGGAGAAAGAGACCACGGGTGCTGTGAGCGTTATGATGGGTGGAGGGATCGTATGAAGAGACCACGGATGCTGTGAGCGTTATGGTGGATGGAGGGATCGTATGAAGAGACCACGGATGCTGTGAGCGTTATGGTGGATGGAGGGATCGTATGAAGAGACCACGGATGCTGTGAGCGTTATGATGGATGGAGGGATCGTATGAAGTCGCTCTTCCTAAGTCACATCCTTACCACAGTCTTGCTCAGCTGCGGGTCACCTGGCCTTGGTTATTCATCACCGAAGGCTGGGAAGCGCTCAGCAATTAAGTTCTATGCTAAAGAAGAAAAATCAGCCAATAAAATGTGATTTTGTAAAGACGAGGAGCAGGTGAATACTAGATGAAAAAGTTTCTGTGGCCTTGTGACAATACTCTCCAGATCAACCGTGGATTTTGCTAAAGTTGAGAAGAGAGTCAAGGTAAGGCGGTTTGATTGAGGAAAAAATTCTTTCAGTTGAATTTCAAGAGGCTAAGTTACCACTTTAACATGAAATACTTCTTACAATGGAACACTCTCCCTGTGTGATTACATTTAATCAGACTTATAAAAACAACTTGAGTTAGGAAAAAACTGTACTCTGTCATCATTTATTTACTGGAATACACTGGACGTGTTTCAACCTGCCTGTGGTAGACAGTTAAACACGGTGTGCTCTAAAGTCATTCACCACATCATGACTTCCTAAACACGCCACTTCACAACAAGCACTGTAGACTTCAGAAAAAAAAAATAATAATAAAGGAAGGTGTTTTCTGATGTTCTGTCAATAGATAGATCTTAACTGCATTGCTTGTAGTTATCACGCTTGGGGCTGGAACCCTAAAAATTAATAGAATCAAAACATAAGAATTTAGGATCAGGCAAAATCATCAGTTACCTAAGTGACCATCACTGAGCTCTTGTGTGACCATCTGATGTCTCTCCCATGACAAAAGACTGGGTAGACAGAGCCAATGCTTGCCAACAAAATCTATTTCAGAGTTCCTAATTTGGAACACTACTGTAACAAAGCATAAAGGCCTAAACATTAATCTCCTTTCACATCTTGAATAGAGAGCAACTTTAAACAGAAGTGTGTGGTGCTTAATGGCAGCAAATTCTGAGAGCTGTGTCTGGTCTTCAGACAATTCCATCAGCAGCAACCCTCATGTAGACGGCACAGGGAGCTCCTTCCTGAGACTTCTGCTGCCACCACACAATACACTATTTTAGAGTATTTTTCACAATACACTCAAAATGATTAAAAGGTACGGCAAATACGTAAACCAGTAGCACAGTTATGTACACGCATATGCATTGAACATAACTGCCAGGGTCCTACTGTCATACGGCCACAGACCGAGGGATCACACGGACAGCGGCATCCGAACTGCGAGATCAGCTCTCTGCTCCAGGATGCCACGACAGCCCCAGCGCTGTCGCTCAATGATAGGGCCTTTTCAACTTTTTATAAGCTTACAGATCATCCTGGATTCAGATGGTCCTTTCCGAACAAAACACCACCATGAGGTGCAGTACTGTCTGAATTAAGCGTAGACAGAAGAAAAGGAAACTCGGCAGCCCAGAGGCTACAAAATTAGGTCACTTTAGAGGACTGCCAGGCTGCCTTTATGTGCATTAAAGGCTACGCTCAGAGGCAGGCCCGGGACTCTGCTGGGAGGAAGAAATGAAGTGATAACTTACAGGGCTGAAGACAATTCCAGAGCCGGTCATGGTGACAAAGGCATAAAGCACACAGTTCTAAAACTGTTTTCCAGACTGGATTCCTTAACAAAGATACCTATTATTTATGCTTCTGAAAAGGGTCTGTGATGTCCCTATGAGGTCCATAATGAGTTCTGCAGATTCATGGAATTCCTTTCTTGAAATCATTTCCTTTCCCTGAACTGCTGGGTCTCTGCCATCCATCTTCCAGCTTATTTAAATTCAGACCAGGAATGGGCTTGTGTTCCTCCGTTCTGAGCCACGTTCATCAACTTGCTAGTGGTTCCATAAATGCGCACCACAACAATATTAATAACAGTGATGATGCTCTGTGTAAAAAGCCCAACATTCGTCCTCCCCCAGCCCGATTCCTTGAGGTGCAGCTGGTAACCCTCATCTAATTTCCCCATCACCTCACGGGCAGAGAGAGGTCGAGGAATACTGACCTTTCGGGTAGGTTAACGTAGGTCAGCTGGGCACAAACAACTGGCCTTTCTATGTCCATATTTTGTCAAAGGAAGCAAAAGACACCAGTCTGCATTTCACGTGGGGCCATACAAGTCATTAGATCCTGCAAGCATGCCCAAGGACCAGAACTGTGTGTGTATAAAAAGCCCTTGTCTTAGTGCCATGACCTCTCTCTTGGGTTTTATATCCTTTTTAATTATTTTTAATGTCCACGGGAACAATTTAGTGGCTCCATACACGTTTGGTATGAGCTATCCCTAATTATTGCTGCAACTTTCATTAAATGTCATCAAGGACCAGGTATGAATATGAGTATTACCTAAAATAACATTGAAATCGAGAAGATATTGCTATGAAGCCAGACTAGTAGGAACTCAACCCTCTGCAGAATTTCCACAGAAAGTATCAGCTGCAAATACCATTTAAAGTGAGCGTTAAATGAGTAGCAACAAGAACTTTATTTTCCAAGAATTTGTCTCTGACATTTTGTGTGTGTTGGTTGGTTTTCTTTTTTCTGCAGCTTTATATAAAAGAAAAAAAAAACAAATAAACAAAAAAACAAGACTGTGGAGACCAGCAGGTGTAACTGTGGAAGGGTGCATGCGTGCATGCGTAAATGCATTAAACTAAGTGAACGGATCACGCCCACCCACTTCTGTGCCTCCCGCCTAGGAGTGCCCACTGAACCCCGGGATTTGCCAAGACATCTCCCAGGGGTGTGACTCACCCAGGTTTCTGAGTCAGTGCTAGAGCTGTTTTTCCTCTTAGGAGGACAAAGACAGACATTTGGCCTTTCAGAAAACCTCAAGGATGAGTCACGAATGACATGCCTTGGCATCCTGAAGTGGTGGGTGGAGACAGAGGCTTGACGTGCAGGAATGACACTGTGTATGAGAGCTCATGCACACGTACATGCTAGAGTGCACACACACAGACACACACACACATGCGTGCTGGCTCGTTTGCAATGCCAGCAGGAGAATCCTTCATCCCAGGATCCCGGGGCTGCACTTCTTCACACCTTTATAGGCCTCCCACTCAACTTCAAAAGGGTGCTACCCACCCTGGAAAAAAAAATGAAGCCCATATAGTAGCTGGGAAAATACGCAGCCAGGGAGACAGATGGCTTTGGGAAGAATCAATCTGGAGTGAGAGCGAGGGTGTGGGAGAAGAAACGTGGGCCGGGAGAGGGGATCGAAGAAGAAAGGACGGGCGTGAGCCTGCAGGGACAGATGACTGAAGTTGTCCGGGACAAGCCGTTGGAGGAAGCAAAGGAAAAGGAAGTTGTGTATGCGTAAGGGCTCTACCATCACCAGGAAAATTTCCCTTCTGTCTCCTCGGTAAGTCCGGCTGCTTTGGATAGAGGCAGGCAGCAGACAGCACTGGCTTCTGTGGAGAAGCAGAGGTGACTTGCTACCCCGACATGCTTTCTATTTCTGATGGAAACAAATCCAAACTGAGCTAATTTGTGTAGAGCTGCAGGGAATAGAAACACGGCTGTTTAGAATTCTCTATAAAGTGTAGGCCTTTGTACTCAACACTTCATCAAAGTTAATAAGTAGGTGTCAAACTCTGAATTAAAATTCCCACAAGAGGACACAGTACAAAGGACAATAAAAATGATTTTTAAATAATCACAGGGATAAATAGCATCTACTTCTCACAGATATAAGTGCCAGCGTAAAATGTTATTAGGCTACCGACATTGTCTTTTGTTCAGGAAGTATGTTTTATTCTCCAGCCACGTCATTCATCACCCTAATGAGCCCTCAAAATGTAAATTAAACAGCAGAGACAGATTCATTCGAGAAGCATCTTTAAAAAAAAAAAAAGCTAGGTGTTATACCACTTTTCTACTTTATTTTTCTACTTGTGTATTGGTTCAATTTTCTTTCATTGAAAGAAAAACAGCTCTTAGTACTTGAGCACTTCATGGGGTAAGTTCATGCAATTCATATTTTCAGTAAACAGTTCATTCACTCTGCAGTACTCTGGGACCAGAGATTTAATATAAAGAAAAGAAAGAGAGAAAGAAATCTCATTTGAAAATGGTGTGCCCTATAAATTATGTTTGATCCCGGAAAATCTTAGAAACCTGTGCATGCATTTACTTTTTAGTTTTATTCACAAGTGATTTGGTCCAAGGAAACCCTCAATGGGAAAGGATTAGTGGAAATTTCAAATAGCTTTAGTTTACCGAGCTGAATGCATTAATGGCTAAGCAAACACCATTTCCACCACTAATGATAAAAGAATAAGGTCATGAGCCAAATTAGTTGCGATTTCTTGTTATGTATCGATAAGAACATTACCCGTTCCTATGAATAGAGAAATCAGGGTTTTCTACTTGACCTGAATTTATGCATGAGCACACACAGGAGTGACTGAGCATTCTGAGGAAGGGGGGACACCAGAAAACACAGACTGAGAAAGGAAAAGAGCAGCAAATCAAGCCTCATTTCAGCGTGATTGGCCCTCATTTGCCTCGCCTCCTCCCCTCTCTATCCTGTCTTGCTGCAGCCAAGCCTATAAATCATTTTTTTTTTTGCAAACTCTAGCTGTCCCTGCTTGTGTGAGAGCTTAGCTCACCCATGTCTCTCTCTAGCTCATCCTCTGTGTGTGTGAATGTATATAAAATGAAGAGACAAATAATTGTGCTGTTGAGGTTTTCCTGATGTCCAGGGAACGGCCATTAATCTAGGCAATGGGGCCTTGGAAATCCCATTCTGTGGAATGAATTATCGTTAAGCAATGATAGGCATTCTAAAGACACTATATTTTTATGAGGTCAAAAAGAGGGGGCAATATCCCCAAGGGAAGGCTGAGAGCATCCAGCTGTGAGAGAAGCCACCTACTGAGCAGCATTACATGGAGGCCTGGCTTCCTGCCAGGAGCCCATCCGGCACAGGCTTGGGCTGAATAAGCTCCCAAAGGCAGCCTGGCCATGTATGGGAGAGCATCCATTCCCCGTGGTAGCACCCTCTGATGGCCCACTTTAGCAGCATGGCCTCCCTCTGTTTACGGACAATGTGTCTGGCCGAGGGAGACAGAAAGTCTGGACAGCCCTCTGGACACCCTGCGCAAATATATTCATTTACCTATACGTAATAACGAAGGTGTTGTGTGTGTGTGTGTGTGTGTTTTAACACAATGGAGCTGAAATCAATACAATGCCCAAGACTGACACCCCAAGAGTTGGGCACATGAAGAGCCCCAGTCCCAGCCTAGGCGTGGCCACTGCATTTCTCCCTGTTGATTCCTTAATAGGCAATTTGAAAGCCATGCTATTTGGTTTCTGGTACAAGGACTCCATTGATTAGTGAGGGGAAAGCTAATGTCGGGGAGTAATGGGGCCTCCGAGATATGTGGGGGAGAAGAGGACAAGAGCACAGGTCAGGGGGTGTTTTAAGCAATGATGAGGATGTTAATTCTGATGAAGGAGAGCAAGGCTTTATTCTATGTGCAACTGAACTAGGAGGAAGAGGTGAGCAAGGACAGACAAGACTGCAAGGCGGCTCTGAAGCCTCTCCTGCAGTCTGGGAAGAGAACCAGTGGGCTGTCAATAAACTGTTTTATATTTGACTCCAGGCAGGAGAAACAATATATGGCAGAAACAAAAAAGTACCCCCAGCTGTGAAAATGTTCATTTTAACCATTGAAATGTGTTAGTAATTAATAAGAATTTGTGCAATATGATGTCCTCATAAAAACAAAACCCTCACACATAAAACCTTTCAAGTATCCCAGTTTTTTTCTGAGGAAATCACCAGTGAGGAAGGCTCTCGCAGTTAGGAGGTATAGACTTCACTAGATCTAAGATTCTGGGTGAACAGACCTCTGCCCTGTTAAATGACTGCCAGTGCCACTAGAAACACTACAAAACACAATCCATGCTTCATTCCTCCCCCAGCTGAACTCACAATCTCCTGCCTCAGAATAGACCTCAGCCTTTCCAAATATATCCTGTGCCCAATTAACATCTCAGAATCATTAATCTTTGAAGTAACCCTTCAATTTCTTCTGGAAGAGAACCATCACGTTTCTCAGAGGTCTTTTCCTCTTAGGGCAAATGCCAGCTTTGTGGAGAGAAGGAAAATGCAAAGCTATTTCTTCTGTTACTCTCCGCTTTCATCCTCGGGGTGACTTTCTTTTCCCTTTCTCCACAGAAACATCTTAAACCTGAAAATCAGCACAGAGCTGCTACTTACTGAGTCAGGAAAGGATGAGGACTTGGTGTTAGGAATGGGTGACCACAAAAACAAAACAAAACAAAACAAAACAAAACAAAACAAAACAAAGCTGGGTGAAATTGTTATTCTGTATTTTCAGGAGGAAATGAAGCCTGATCACTGGTTAAAATCTGATCAGATTAAAGCTGCACTCCAAGTCTTCATTTCGAGGACCCTGTTCATCATATGGGCCACAACTCAGCCTGACTGTCTCACTAAGCACACACAAAACTCGAAAAATGTGCCTGTTCTTTAAGAGCATGAACAGGTCCAGTTTTTGTGCATGCAGGACAAACAGTGGCTGCTTTTATCCACTGTGTGGGACATTAGCAGACACTGGGCCTTACTACTGTGCAAGGCACAAGCTTATTTTGATATGTTTATTATCATGTTTATTTTGATATGTTTGTACAACGTGACATGAGTGAGTCAAGCTAATATATCTGTCGTCCCATGTGCTTGCTTATTCTTTAGATGGTGCAGAAATTTAAAATCTGCTCATAGCAGTTTTGACACTTGCTCTATGGGTAATATCTAGTCAAGGTGTTGGTTTATGTCTGTGTCAAGCTGCAGGAGACCCCTGACCTAACTCTAAGAGAAGGTCCCGTGCCATTAGGTTTCAGGGTCTGCTCCCTCCCCCCATCTGAGTCCTTCTCCCATCCAGGGCATCTGCTGGACTAATCTGTATGGATTACCACATTTTGGGGGTGCTCTCCAGCCAAAAATGATTCCTCTAAACCCTGAAAAGCATTCGCTGCCTCCCTAAGCAACTTCCCCTTGATTTACTGTGTTGACATCACAAGAGTTTTATCATTCTGTCCTCCATGCTAAGCAACCTTCAGGGCTCTCTGACCCCTGGAAGAAAAATACAGTGTTCGGAGCTGAGGGCAGCTGCACTCTGCACCATTCTGCCCATGCCTGGCCACCTAGGAACTTCCTGAGTGGCCTGCGAGCCATCCTGCTGGGGCATCTGCTTATCCCTTCCACTCCTCTCAAACTGTGACTCAGCATCCCCACCTCTGGATTTTGAATATTGTTCTTTCCACAAGGCTAAGGTAAATGTTTGGGATAACAGGGCAGGTTAATTACTGTGATGTGGTCACTACACAATGCATACGTTTATCAAAATGGCACAACGCACACCATGATGGTGCACAAGTGGAAAAGCAAACAAACTGTCCACTGCAGGTCCACTGGAGCCCTGTCTCTTTCTCCTTCCTCCCTCCTCAAAGCCCAGCCTCCACACCCCTGGGCCTGAGCTGCTAACAAGCCACCGCCAGCGAGAACAGGAATTGCATCTGGTGTCCCCAAACATCTGCCCTGAGTACAGCACAGGGTGAGACCCATGCTGCATACTCAAACACCCTTCAGCATTTTAACAGCCTGTTCTTGGCCCTGCCTTCGCGAGCATGCCATGGAGAGGCACTCCAGGCTGGGTTTGCAGTCAGTGATTCTGGCGGGGCCTGTCTCAGGATGGCGGTGCTGGGATTCAGACTCTCATGATTACATCGCTGGCCCCACCAACATTTAGAAGCACTAGGAGAGCTTGAGCCCTTTTCCGGAACACGATACGCAAGTGTGTGCTCAGGCTGTCAATGCAATGCACCATAATCCTGACTGGACCGCTGCTCAGCTGGGTCATGTGTCCTGAATTCATCTACAGGTTTAGGGACAGAGCATACTTAAAAGGCCGGTGATCATATCATGGGAGAGGGCTACTTCATCTGGCTTGTCCCACTACCTTACGAGTAAAGGGAGGCAGGTATACCTGATGGACACCAGTTAAATTTCCTCCTTTGCTGTGGGACACCCATCCACCTGGAACTGGGACCATGCAGGTAGGTACAATTCTGGTTTAGTTTACTGAAAAACTGGTTGGAATAAGGATGAAAAAGACCTGACTTATGGGCACACTTCCTCAAATCCTTTAATAAACAAAAAGAAAGTGCCTTTCCACAGTCTGTCTCTACACAACCCAACTCCCCTTTTCCTAGTTAAATCCTTTCTGCCTTCAGAGAAGGTTAAAGAACCCAAACATGGAGAGCCAGTTGCTTGAGTGGTCTGACTCTTGTCTCTCACGGGCACACTCCTGCAGCTAGCACAGTGAAGTCAGGATGAGAAGCAGAGCTGAGGGAGTCCTGCTTCTGGCTGGCTGGCTTCTTTCCATGCTAGGGCAGTGGGAAGCTGTGCATTCACCATTGGGACAATGCCTGGTTGCCATAAGGATCACTTTAATGTCAGGCCCACTGGACTAAGGCTATACCATGGGTGTGTCTACACGCTATACAGAAGATCCTCCACCGGAGGCAATAAGGCACAAACAAATTATATTGGAGTGACTGCTGTAGAACAAATTCCAAGAGCAAAGAGCATTAATGGAACTGGTGTTCCACACCGAGGATCGGGATGCTTCCTTGCAGGCCTTATCTGCCGTCCTTCAATTTAGAAAACATTATTTTGAACTATTGGCTTTTACTCAAACCTGGGCCTATAGGAAATAAAGCTCTTCCCTTAATTAAGTTTTGAGTTATTTCCAATTTCTAAAATTTCCCCACTTACTCTTAGCTTTTGTAAACAGGTCCTCTGAGGTACATCACACCAGCAAGTGTGTCGCACCTGTCCACACTGGAAACTTGGGGCAGGCTTCCTAAAAGCAGTCAGCTTGCTGTCCCGAGACAACTAAGCTAACCTGTGCCCTTCTACCCCCGCCCCTACTCCAGTCAAGAAGGCCTCAAGCTCTAGAAACACAACCTAAGAGGCTAAGATAAACAGCAGCCACAAACTACAGCCCCAACATAGGAAGTCTGTCTGTCAGTCCAGGTAAAATACACTGTTGCTTTTGGAAAACAAGGAATTATTGAGACTGGGAGAGCACTGTTACTTGAATCATCCATCTTTCAATGTGAAAAGGCCATTTTTGTTTGTTTGTCTTTCCAGGATCCTGGATCTTTTTAATAACTGGTTATTCAGGCAAATTTTAGTCTTGTATGTGCTCACTTGAACTATTCTTAGTTCACAAGGCTTTTTTTTTTTCAAAGCAACACATTTATCTCATTCATAAAAATGATAGCACGTGCTACTAGAAACTTGGTTATCACACTATAATGTAATTATCTCCTAAATACGTGTGCCTTTTCCAGAAAGAGTAACTTCTTGTATGCCAAGGTAAATATTAAAATCCCCATTTTAGTGTAGTATCTACACTGCAGTTAACCCTCAGCAGAGTGTTTTTGCTCCTGTTGTGCTGACTGCTGCGATCATTGTCCATGAGCACCTCCTCACAGAAAGAGGCACTGGGCCAAGCTCCTCTCATAATTAGCCCATCGAATCCTCCATCATCTCCGTGTGGCAGATATTTCCACTCTCCATTCACAGGTGGGTAAGTGACCCAGGAGAGTGAGGGACTCGCCGTGAAGCACCCAGCGGGGGGAGAGGCTATGACTTCTACCTGAGGCTCACCTCTAAACAAGCATGCTCCTAAACGCCTCTTCTAACCTTCCCAGCCTCCTTGACCTAAAGGTCTAGGAGCCATCTTCAGTAATTGTTATAAAATCAGTATGTATGATAAGAAAAGTTCCACAAACACCATCATCCAAGGTCAAAACTTCGCATCTTCTGTTTAAGAATGGCTCTAACATTTAGTGGTTCTCAACCTTCCAAATGCTGCAAGCCTTTAATGCAGTTCATACTGTGGCAACCCTGAACCATAAAATTATGTTCATTGCTTGTAGAGAGCGCCTTAAAGATGGAGCTGGTTTCCGCCTTCCACCTTCCCGATGGTGAGTGCTCTCTGTCACAAACAACTCCATATTTGGCTAAGGCCGAGGATCTGGCTTGCTTCCATGTATGTGGACCTATCTGCATTGCCCATGTGGCACACTGGGGTTGGCTACCCAGAGACTATTTAAGCTGTGGGCTGGCTTTCCCCAGGGTCAGAAGATTGTTCAAGGTTCCTGAATAAACTGCAGTGAGAAGAGTCCAGTGTCTTCCTTGCTGGTCAGGAGGTCACGACAATTGCTACTTCATAACTGTAATGTAGCTACTGTTGTGAACTGTAACGTAAACATTTAATGCAGGATATGTGATATGTGACCCCTGTGAAAGGGTCATTTGACTCTCCCCCCTTGAGGGTCGTGACCCACAGGTTGGGAACCAATGCTTTAGAGAATTTTAAAGTGAGGAAGGAAAAATTGTATTTCCAATAAAATATTAGAATGGAAAGGCTTAATTCCAAAAAATATGATTTTTTTTTCAAAACTGGGTTTCTCTGTGTAGCCCTGGCTTTCTTGGAACTCACTCTATAGACTAGGCTGGCCTGTGGCAGAGCTCGCAGAGATCTTCCTGCCTCTGCCTCCCAAGTGCTGAATTAAAGGAGTGGGTGTGCTAACACTGCCTGGAGAACACTCCACTGCTGGTGGGAATGTAACCTTGTACAACCACTCTGGAAATCAATCTGGCGCTTTCTCAGACAATTAGGAATAGTGCTTCCTCAAGATCCAGCTATATCACTCCTAGACATATATCCAAAAGATGCTCAAGTACACAATAAGGACATTTGCTCAACCATGTTTATTTGTAATAGCCAGAAGCTGGAAACAACCCAGATGCCCCTCAATTGAGGAATGGATACAGAAATTGTGGTAGATTTACACAATGGAATACTACTCAGCAGTTAAAAACAAGGAAATCATGAAATTTGCAGGCAAATGGTGGGAACTAGAAAAGATCATCCTGAGTGAGCTATCCCAGAAGCAGAAAGACACCATTGTATATACTCACTTATAAGTAGATATTAGACATCTAATATAAGATAATCATACTAAAATCTGTACACCTAAAGAAGCTAAGCAAGAAGGAAAACCCTGGGTAAGATGCTCCATCCTCATTCAGAAAGGCAAACTGGATGGACATTGGAAGAGGGAGAAAACAGGGAACAGGACAGGAGCCTACCACAGAGGGCCTCTGAAAGACTCTACCCAGCAGGGTATCAAAGCAGATCTGAGACTCAAAACCAAACTTTGGGCAGAGCACAGGGAATGCTGCGAAAGAAGGGGGAGATAGAAAGGCCTGGAGAGGACAGGAGCTCCACAAGGAGAGCAACAGATCCAAAAAATCTGGGCACAAGAGTTTTTAAGGGTCTTTTCTGAGACTGATGCTCCAAACAATAATCATTCATGGAGATAACCTAGAACCCCTGCACAGATATAGCTCATGGCAGCTCAGTGTCCAAATGAGCTTCCTAGTAATGGGAACAAGGAATGTCTCTGACATGAACTCAGTGGCTGGTTCTTTGATCACCTCCCCCTTAGAGGGGAGCAGCCTTACCAGGCCACAGAGAAAGACAATGTAGCCAGTCCTGATGAGACCTGATAGGTTGGGGTCAAATGGGAGGGGAGGAGGACCTCCCCTATCAATGGACTAGGGGAGGGGCATGGGAGGAGATGAGGGAGGGAAGGTAGGATTGGGAAGAGATGAGAGAGTGGGCTACAGCTGGGGTGTAAATTTTATAATATACAATTCTGTAATAAATAAAAAAATAAATTAAAAAAGAAAAAATGATATTCTAAAACTTACTTATAAATGTGAGAACCAAGTAGACAGTAAAAGTAAATTTGGGATAAATTGTTGTTGGATTTCCATGAAGCAGAGATATGGAAAACAAAATTATACCTATTCCCAAATGAATAAAAGGTGTCAATCAAACAAACTTTGTAACATGTAATTTTTAAATTTTGTCATTTTAGGATATCGCTGCACTATTTGTATCATATTAAAAACAATGTAAACGTATATCCATTCAAGACTTCACAGACAGAAAAGTACAAATGTTTATTCAAATTAAATGGTTTAATTACTCTGGTACGTGTGAGTGTGTGTGATACCCATTTCCTCTATTATATCCTTTTGCCTCTTTGTCAACTTATCTTTTGAATTATGTGGGTAGTGAAAATCATTATCATACTTTGATTCCTTCTGTTTTCGGAGGGCATTTAACTTCGGCAACCCTGAGTGTTCCTCTGGTGAGGATTCAGCCAGCCATCACCGTCTGAGGCGTCTGAACCACGCACACCTGCACTGCAGCTTTTTCCCGAAGGACTGCAGCTGTCTTGCCCAAGCGTCACATCTCCTCAGGGAAACCTCAGCAATGTTGTGTGTAGGTATCCTTCTGCCTGTCAGGGCAGTGAGAGCTGAACATGAGGCTGATTCCCCATCAATCAAGAGCTGCCTCGGCCCTGTCTGTCATCCTCGGGAATCGTCATTCTCAATGAGGTTTACGTCACTAAAGGGAGAAAACCAGAATTTCCATTTTCACTGGTTTCAAGTGAAAGATGGGAGAATCTGGCTGTCCTAAAAATAATGGCATAACCGCTTGCTTCAAACCTTTGAGAATTCATTTTTAGGCTTAAATCCTCGAAGCGGGACAGATGTGCTAGCTAGAAATGAAGGCGCCGATTTATCGGTTCTTTCCTTTCCTCATATCCTGAATTGATCCCTTTTAAAAAAAAATCTGCATCTTATGAAGAAAACGAAAAGGTTCTGAGGCCTGCTCTCTGAGACGTCATGAATAATGGAGCTGAAATCTGTTTATTAGCAGACGTGCTGCCGCCATTGTTTGCGACTGATGTTGACACATGTTGTCTCAACAGGTGCTGTCCCTGGAGAGCACTGGAACATCACTGCGAACATCACTGCGAACACACAGCCTCCTGCTAGGGCCACAGGCAGGCCTGTGTCAGGGCTCTTGAAGCTACAGAGCTATGGTGATACCCTAGAAAACCTGGCTGTTTCTTTCTCCCTTTTCTTAAAAAGCAGAATTCCGAGTACGGAATTAGAGGGAGACCGTGGAGGAGGGCTTACAGCGCAGAAGCCCTGAGATTTAAGCCTAATTTCAGCCGCGACTCTGCTGCTGCCTCCTACACAAGAAAACACCAGCATCCCCTCCGCACATCTCAGGCAGGCACCAAAGAGCTGGGCCTCCGACTCAGTCTCCTGGTCCCTCTCACAATCTCCTCCCAAGATGCTCTGTGTCGAGGCTTAGAGCAAAGTGTCAGAGTGTCCGTGCAGCTCCTGAAGGCTGGGAGCACTACAGGCGGTCCCTCTGCTCAGCCATCGATGAACGGACACTCGCTGGATGAAGGGCTCTGAAGAGTCCTGACACAGTCCAGGTGATGGACAGGACTTGTCATTAAATGTAGATTCCGGCTTCTCAGGAAGTGTTTGATGCAGCTGGTCCTCAGCCTATGGGCCGAGCGCATTTGCTTAACATTAACGTCTTACAAGTCACAAGCGACGATCTGAAGTGCATGGAAGGGCATGTGTGCATGTGGGTGTGTCAATTATACATACAAAATTCTAGACAAGAGACGAGAGAGTCTCCAGTTAGGTCCTGGAACCAATTCCTCATACGTATGAGGGCGACTGCACATTCAAGTAATTTGTTCCTAATAACGTATTTTTACTATTAAGTTTTCGTTGAAAATTAATCAGAAATAGTTAAAGAGAAAGAGGAAGAAGCCTGAAGAAACAGCACAGAGACTTTTAACGTTGATTAAGTCACAACGTGTTGATATTTCATTTTCAATGAAGACAAGAACAAGATAAGGCCTGGCTAGAGCAGATACCATGTCTGACCAGGCAAGTCAAATATTCCTGGACCACAGCAGAAGAAAGCCCTGGGCAGGAGGCGGAGGCTCTTTGTGACATCTGTGAGTTCAGCCCTTGCTTATAGCTATGTCCTCATGCATGCAGCCCCACACTGCTGACCCCCTGCCCAGCTGTCCTTCAAACAGCAGGAGGTCAGAGAGCAGCTTCTGCTGTGTTATAATTCTGCCTGGGTAGAAGTGACCTCCCCATGGTCCTGGCCAACCAGGTGCAGCATCCTTAGTCGGCCAGCTGGATCTTCCCCACCTCCAGCCTGGGATGCAAAGCAGATAGCGAGTTCGCGTCTGTGATCACCAGGCCCTAACATTCCCAGAACGGGCATCTTCCTGATAGCAAGGCCGAGGAGCAGGAAGGGATCTTAAATCACATGTTTCTTTATCATTGGAGTCAAGCAAAAGCAACGCAGCTGTGAACCACTGATAACATGGCAAGGCAGTTTATCACTCCGTTCCCAAGAGCAGAGGACATGTCACATTGGAGGAGGCACATCAGAGAAGCACCAGGACTGGTCAGGAGGTAGAGGAGAGGGAGAAAGTGTAAGGAACAGTGAGCCGGGGCAGGGAGGCTGAGACAAGAAGCTTGGGTGATTTCGGGGCTGACCTTTGATGGTGATGCAGGCACAGGAGGGCACGAGGCAGAAGCACACACAGGGTGTGGATGCAGCTTGGGCTCCATAGGCTTGCGGCAGCAGGCCAGCTGCTTGCTGCCTTCGGAACTAGGCAGCTCTAGAAGGGGCTTTCAGGCCCTCCAGGGTCAACAAGACCTTAAGGTAGCAAAACATCAAAGCTATAGGATAAAAACGCCATCAGAACAAGGGGAAGGGTATAGGAGTCGGGTGGGGATGGCGTGGTGCACAGGAGAGGTGGACAGGTCTAACCAAGTAGATGCCGAGCAGAGGAAGGCCAAGGGTCAGGGAGAGGCTCCCTAACCGTGTGCCCTCTCCTCACGACTGCACAGGAGCAGATGGAGGTTTCTCTCCATGTTCCGACAGCTCTCCCTGGGAGGGGCAGCACAGCCCTGTTTGACCCACAGAAGACCCTGGAAGTGTCACGTGGCTGCACATGACAGGGTGACACGGAAGTTAAGGTCACTTTGTCTCTTACATACTTTATCGGCTCCGAAATGAGAAGAGAAGGTTGAAATGTCAATGTTAATGAATGGCTAAATCCCTAAAAGCTCACAGACGTCTTTCTGTTATTATACCTATCCATTTAAAAATTCACTACACCTGAAAAGAACGCAGGCTGTCCCAACAATTCTTCAGTTTGCCTGAGAATTATTACCCTGGGGTCAAGCAGGAATTAAGTGACTTGGATCTGGACAGATAGCTGCAAAGTATTTTTAACATGAACATATTCTGATGTGTTGGAAAGGGCAGGGCGGATCCTCCAAAAGGAAGTCTTGGCGGACCATAAAGAATTCTGCCTGAGTTTACCTCAGGCCCAGCCCCTTCTCCTCCCCTGCTTCTGTTTCAGGGGCCCTGGGAATCAGGGCTGCTGCTGTGATGGCTCTAGCATGATGCTTCCTGAACACAGCAGCATCTGAGACCGACGGGGGAACCCCACAACTCACAGAGGTGCAGTGTTCTTACACAGGGCAGATGCTACGTGAAGGCTCTGGAATCCCTGTCTTACAAAGCGCCCTCAGGTCTGTGAGGTCTGAGACACCCTGGCTCTCCTGTGAGGACTGCCACAGCCTAGCTATCCGGGAGAATTCCTGTCCTGGTGGCCTTTACTCTTCTTCAGGAATGGGGCTTGCTATGATGATGATAGCGAGGATTCCTTGATAGTTACTTTCCGTCTCTGTTGCTGTCTGTTTTGTAAGTAAAGTTTTATTGGAACATGAGTCATTAACAGTGTATCTGAGGCAGCTTGCTTCACAGCAGAGATAAGCATTTGCAGTGGAAGCAAATGTGAACTACGAAACCAAATACATGGACTATTTTTGTCCATCGTGGCTCCTGTTCTATAGTCTTCCTCTTCTGGTGACAAAATCTCAATAACATAAGATTCTGGCATCCCAGTTGAACTTCTGATCAGGTGCAGCCAACCTGCAGCCCATGTGTGATCAATGATAAGAGAGAATGTGTCTCAACAACGACAAAAAAAAGTAAAACATAGAGGCAGAAAGAGAAAGACAGAGATAGAGAGACAGAAAGAAAAATAGAGGGGAGAGAAAGGGAGAACGTTGAGGAAGGAGAATAACTCAACTGTGTAGTTGACAGCTGTGAACTGAATTTTGCAGGTAACAACAGTGTGTGAAATGTGAGAAGAGTGGACAGACCCGAGTTCACGTCACAACTTAGGTTCTTTGGGGGTGGTTTTCTTCCCTGTTTCAATTTCCTGACAATGTCATCCACTTGAGGAAGATGGTTGCTGCTTTCTTCTTGAGCAAGATATTTTAGTGTGCCATCTTAGCATCTCCACAAAAATATTTTATCTACCAAGCCATCTCCCCAGGCCCTCCCTGTCCTCCCAAGGCCCTCCATCTCAATTAAGAAATTATCTGTCTTGAGAAATTCTGCCTAAGTTTCTGAAGAAACATTTAGGGAGACCACCTTGGGTGTGTAACAAATGAGGCTTGTTTGCCAGTATCCGTTTGTGTGAAGATGCAGGCATGAGGTGAGCCAAGCGTTCATGATGTGAAATCAACACCAGAACCTTCTGACCTTCCCTGCCTACCTTTTACACAAACTCTTCCAAGCTGGAAGAACAAAGCCCAGCCCGACCCTTGGCCACACTTTGACCCCATCTGCTGGGCTCTCCTGCAGGTATTTCCAAAGTGTAAGTTACAGCGTCCATCACAGCATTAGTTACCGGAAGAGAGAGTCTCAATAGAGCAGCTGCCTTCATCAGACTAGTGTGCAGGCATGTATGAGGGACAGTCTACTGACCGACAGTAGTCTACTGACCGATACAGGACAGCCCACACAGCTGTGGGCAGAGTCATGCCCTGGTCATCCCCCAACCTCCCAGCTCGCTGCCTGCCAGAAACATTCTTTTTCAATAGTTATCTTCCAGGTATATGCGAGCTCTCTGGCAAGTATAACCCTTTACAACTGTTTACCCTTATAAAATATACATTGTAAAGGTTGATGTGCTGTTTTTTTCCTTTTATCTTTTGAGATTATAATGTGATTACATAATTTCTCCCTTATCCTTTCCTCCTTCCAACCCTTCCATATACTCCTTGCTTTCTTTCAAATTCATGTCTTTTTTCATCAATTATTGTGATATGCATATACGTATATGCTCATACACACACTCATATATATTTTTAAATATAATCTGTTCGGTCTATATAATGTTACTTGTATGTACATTTTCAGGACCGACCATTTGGTGTGGAGAAACAACCGGTGCGCTCTTCCCTGGGGAAGAGCGACCCCCCTCAGCCTTCCTTAGTGCCGTAGTGCTTTGTGTGGGCTTGAGGCCTTGTATGTCTGCTCTGACATGTCTGTTGTTGTTGTCCTTGCTCGGCTTACATTTAGGCATCTGTGTTGGCCTATTATTTTATTTATTTTTCAATGATACTGCGAAAGCCTATTAAAGGCAGAATGCCAGCCAGCTTACTCTGCCAAAGTTACGTGAAATTAGAAGGTACTATAAGGTCAAGGGAGGTGTCAATCAACCAGCTCTTGAAGCCTTCCCTGTTGCTACCACTCTTTTGCTGACCAAGAGACAATCTGCATTTTATCCTCAGTCCTTTCTTTCCTCAGGCCAGCATCTGGGTCTGCTGCAGTGTTGCCTCTGGCCAGCATTCTTGTGCCTGGCTGCTGGGTAAGCCCACTCCCCGGGAAGCTGCTTCTCTGCTAGCTTTTCAGGACTATGCATCCACTGAGCTGAGGTTCCAACAACTCTCACTGCCTGTTGAGTTTGGACTCCAACACCTTGATGGCCAGTGTTCCCACACAGTCTCCGCTGGTCTTCCTGCTCCAAGGGGAAGCACATCCTCCTTTGATTCCCCCACCCTCAGCAGCTCAGCCTCCTTTCTCCTTCTGCCCTCACCTCCTCTTCTCCCAAGCTTCTGTTTCTGTCAATCCCACCTCCAATCAAGATGAGTGCAAAACTCCTCACAGTGTTGGGCACACAAGTGTCTTTAATAAGGACATGTGGATCTCACAGGCCTGCTTTGAGCTGAGATCTGAGCAAATAGTCCACTTCTGGAAAGAATACATCCTTTTCCTTCTTTCAAACCCACATTTACAAATGAGTGATAGTCCTCCCAACTCCAAATTTTAGCAAGTTTAACTGCAGTTCTCTGAAACAAAGGTCACTTGCTCAGCTAGAGATAAATAAAAATTCACAAGCATCTCCAGGAAAATCAATACAGGTACTAAAAATCTAAGTTGATAATAAATTTTAGTCCCCTGCACATAGCTCAGGAGTGTCACTATTTACCGGCCCTGCTGTAATATCAGATATTTCAGAAGGGTATTGATTTTGCCACTGAAGTGTGACTAAAGGGATAAATAAACTGCTCCTGGGGTCAATCGATCCATTTATCTTCACCCGTATTTTATAAAAAGTCAAAGTAGCATAAACTTTGATAAATAAATGTTATCGTGACAGAAATATTGCTGACATACGGACTTGAAGGAAGAGAGAACACGCAATGCTGCTGCTTGAAAGCCTCACAATTGGCTTAACATTTTAGCACTTCCACTAACAGCCACTCACATACAAATATCCCCGCCAGCTGCTCCACGTACTCTCTGTGGCCTGCGTGGCTGAGACACACAGGCACAGGAGTCAGGGTCTGTGTGAAATGAAGCAACAAGGCAAAGGAGAGGGGAGGAATGTCCACCCCTGCGTGGAGGCTGTAACTTAGCAGAGAAATGGCGCTGGCTGTGTTCGGCTGCAGTGCTGGGAGACAGCATTGCCTTGCAGTGATGAAACAAAGCCGCCATGATGAGCCGCGCTGGCTGATGCTGCAGTTTCAGACCCATGACCAGCCCAGTTAAAATTACCACACCCCGGGGACACCCAGCTTTCGGGATGCAGAAACTGCTAACAGACTGCAAATCTCGTTTGGACCTCAAAGGCCTTTCAAACTCAATTTTTTTTTTCTCAGTCCTAAGGGCTTTCAAACTTGAATTTTTTTTCCTAAGGCAGAACCTTTAGGCTCTCGCCAATCCTGCCCTTCCTCTTGGTCACTATGGAGGCTCCCCTCGGGAGCTTTCGCTTTCTTCTTTCCTTCAAACAGGCTTCTACGCTGCTGCTGCTGCCTCCAGGGTCCTGCCCAAGGAGGCCTTTCTCAGGACTCAAGAGGAAACCCTGCTCAGCACTTGGCGAGACTCGGATCTCCTGCAGGCTGGTGCGATGCCCAGCGGGGCACAGCGGGCACTCGATACAATGGCATTTACTGACTGGAAGTGTCTGGGTGGCCAGGCTGGGCCTGGGATTCTGTGGAAGGTCACAGGATGTTGGCAATGCGGTTCTAAGCAGCTGCAAAAGCTGTGCTGGGCAGGAACAGAGCTGTAGGCATGGGTACAGTCAAAGGGGGGAAAGCCCATGACGAAAGGCTGTCTGGCAGGGCTGGACCATCTCCACAAAGAAGGGCTGGCACTTTCTCATGGCAGCAGGGCGCTGGAAGCAGAGAGCACGGAGTGAACAATGCTGCCCATTTTCTTCTTCCTCCTTGAAAGCCTCCAGTGCAACTTAGCTGCAGACACCGAAAAACCTATACTTCCTCCCAGGACAGGCCCTTCCATGTCATGTGAAGCAGCGAACATGTGTGCAAGTGTGTGTGCATATGTGCATGTGATCACACACACACACACGTATGGGCTTTGAATTTACTGTGAAAAGTCCCCCTGATATTCTGACAGCCAAGAGGGCAGCTTGATACTATTTCCACTTAGCAAAATGACAGTAATGGGTTACCCCTAAAGTCTGGCCTCCCCAGCCAGCCACCCTTGGCTAGACAATATCAAACTGCTCTCTGGGTTCCTATGTCTATACTCACAGATGAGTGCAGTACTTGGTAGCTGCTGGCCACATCCGGGAAGTCCCCTTGTGGTTGCAGCAAGAGCTCACAATTGGTCAAAAATACAGCCACCTATCTGTTGAGTGCTCACCCACAAATGGGACATGGGTATCCACACGCATTCCCACAAGGCTTAGGGAGCGACACGGACAAGGGGACAGGACTGTAAGGGGTAGAGGTCAGGGATGCCCAGACAGAAACAGTTCCTTCTGGACATGACTGGACCTCTGAACTCACGAGCTTGCAGCAGTTGTGGGAGCCTCCCAAGGCCCAGCAAGAGCAAGCCAGTCGACATTCTAACATAGAGGGGGAGGAAATTCAGGAGCTGAAGAGTTTAGCCTAGGGCAACCTACAGGGAGGGAGCGCTTTCTTTAAAGGTGCGGCCTCTCGTGCTTAGACCACACTCCAGTAAGCGCAGGAGCACTGCAAAGGGAAGTTGGCAGGTTGGGTTGGTTTTTGTTTATTGTTTGTTTAAGAGGACACAAACTTAGAGGGTAGGGAAGGGTTACTCAAACACAAATTCTCAAAATTTAATAAAAATATCATTGTTAAAAGAAGGCGGCAGGTTGTCCTTCGTGAGATGATTTTTCTTCTCTTTTCTCCCCCTCAGTTTTGAGGGTGGTAGACGTGTCTCCCCAGTGCTGTAGGCTGATGAACCCTGCTCTCTAGTCCTCACGGGCAACTTATTCGATGAGGCTGGAGAGCATCTAAGCCTGCACACTGTGGAGGCTTTCCCGAGCCTCCAACAGGCTCCGCACACCATGCTAGCTTTAATCAAACCCTCGCCCTCCTCTCTTCCTCCTCCGCTCTCTCCTATCCCTCTCCCCTTCTCCCCATGGCTGAGAAAGTCAAGTCTCAGTAAAGAAACTCAAGACACTGACATGCTCTTATTCTCATGGTCACTATTG
>REGO01000013.1:5481489-5505423 GCA_010120015.1 Rhombomys opimus
AAACTTCAGCACATCCCCTGGTCTGCCTGAAAACTTCAGCACATCCCCTGGTCTGCCTGAAAACTTCAGCACATCCCCTGGTAGATGCCCCTCTGTTCCTGCAGTGTTTATTCTAGCCATTGCTTCTGGTCATTCTCACCTTATCTGTCAACGCAACTCCCAACCTCCTATCTCTTCCTCTGGTGTTGCCTTGGTGTGACGGTGGGTGTGGCCTCCAAAGGCACCTGTTAAAGGGCTTGTTCCCCAGGCTAGCCCGACTGGGAGTTGTGATGGGTATTTAGGAACTGGGACCTCAAGAGAGGTCACCAGGGACATGCCTCTAAAGGAACTGTCCATTCTTGCTCATGCTCTCCATGCCTGCTTCACGGCCAGCTGGTGACATGTACATGGCTTGCTCTCATGGGCCTCAGCCATCATATGCTGTTCTTTCCATAGGTAAAAAGGCGATGACCCCATAGCTCCATAATTTTAAGCCAGAATAACATTTCTTCTTTATAAGTTAAGTACCTCAAGTATTTTATCACAGTAATGCAAAACTGAGTGGTGCACATCGATTTTCTCACTGCAGCCATAGTAAGCTTTCTAGATCACCCACCTCCTCATCTTATCAGTCCCCTGCTCAAGGGACTCTGACAGCTGTGCCCTTAAAAGAAAAGGCCAACCGCTTGTTACATCCAAGAGAGCACTTTAGGAGAAGGGCTCAGCGTCCTCTTCCTTTAATTCTCGTCACCTCTATATTCCACCCTCTTCCTGTTTCCACTGTATTTTCAGATTTTGCAAAGCTGCCCCTGCGTTTCTGTGCGTCTTTCAGATGTTTGCTTGGATGTAAGATTCATCTAGCCTGACATAATGATTCTTTGCTAGCTGTTCCTGCTGAGCCCTGTGTGTGGCAGCCTTTAATGCTGCTCATCAAACAGGATTCAGACACAGGTGGAAGACACTTGCTCATCACTGCGAAAAACATAAACCACGCACTAAGATACAGAGTAATCTTCAATGAACAGCAGCTGTTGTGCTTCTGTAAATTCTCAAGAATGAGAGGCTACATGCTACGATAACTGTAGTATACGGTGTGATACACGGATAATGTGGTATGCGTGTAATGAAGGGAATATAATTTCTCCTTTATGCGCACAGACACAGAATAATTGATTTTAAGCAATTATTCAATGTCTGTGCGCATAAAGGAGAAACTGATGACCCTAATCATCAATGGTAGGTGTTCAGACAATGTTCTGGACTCGCACACCTACGCACAGCTTTGTACAAGTCTAGAGTGTTTCTCTGGATTCAGTGAGTGGCTCAATAATGCACGTGTACTTCATTTTACATGACAAGCGTGCTACTACAGACTCATGCAAATCAAATGTTTGTGAATCAAGGTTGATTTAAAATGTCCCATTTGAACAAATTTCATGTTAATTCTATGTTAAAGGGAATAATCACCTCCAAATGTAACTTTCTTGAATACGCCAGGCATTCACAATTGGATTTAATTAAAGCAATATTATAAAGTAATTAAACAGATTCACTCACCAAATGAAAAGCAAAGAGAAACCAGTGCTTTAAGACAGGTACACATTACACATTACCAGCGCTCTCCACAATACAAACAGCAGCACCATTAGGCTGAGAGCTGCTTCTGTGTAATGAGGAAAAATATAGGAAAGCTAAGTATTTAGACTCGTTGGAATCCCATGTGATCCACTAATTCAGTGTTTTTCCTTTTTTACCCTTTATTCTTAACTTACAATTACCAAGGGCACAAATAACATTCTGCATCAGAATATGAGTCTTTCTCTCTCTCTCTTACACACACAATCTCACACACACACCACCCTCAGGTATACAAATGAGCCTTAGAAGTGCCATCCCAATTTTTATAAATAAATCTGAGTGCATGAAAATCAATGCTTGAACATCAAGTCAGAAGGAGTGGGATTCATGTAGTTCTACCCTCACACGCCTCCCACAACAATGCTTGGATAGCCCCAGCGCCGCCCATCACAGCCACACACACCACAACCAAAGAAGGCCAAGGTCGGCAGGCACACTGTGATCGTAACAATGTGACGTGCATTCCACACTGGGGGATGTTAGAATGCTAGAAAACATGCACCACGAAACGTTACAAAACCACCCAATGTTAGAAAGCACGCAGCGTGAGGTCAGTGCCAGGTACTCAAAGACAGATTTATGCTTCATCCCAGCACATGGGGCAGCACTGAGCAATACCAAAACGCTGTGTTTCCTGAAGGCACGAAAAAAAAAAACCGGGGTATGTAAAACATGACAAAATGTGTAGATATATTTTATTTGTGAAAATTGCGTTTAAATTTTTAATAAAATACTGTGACTAAAATAAAATATTGTGATGGTGTAGGCTGAGTTTTCCTTACTCGAATTGCTTTGGGCTGGGGCTGTTTGGATATCTGACTGTTTTGTTCTTGTTTTCCAGATTTTGGAGTATTTAAGTATAACAAGGTAGCTCAGGGATAGGACTGGAATTTGAATCTGAAATTCATACCTGTTTCACATTTCACAATATAAACACAGTGAAGATCATTTTGTACAGTATTTTTTTACTGATTTCATGCACAAAGCCAGGTTCACAGATGCTGAGCTCAGATTTAGAGCATTGTGCTAGAGCCCCCTAAGTTTCAGATTCCGTGGCACTTCCATAGTTCAGAATTTTCTATCATTTATGGTTGATGGACAGACCAAGTTGTGTCTCCTTTAAAGCCACAGCTCAGGGATTTAGGACATAAGTAGTAATAAACTGTACAGAGGCTCCCATAAAATTCATAAAGTGTTCAAGACACACAGGGAAGCCATCATCAGATCTCTACGCTTTATTTAACTAGATCTTGGAACTGTTCATCCTAATGTGCTATTCTGATGCTCATGAGATAAAAGCATCTCCATGTTTTATGCTACGGTCTTTACTTGCATCGGGTGCATCTTGGAGGTCTGAAGTGTGTTATCTGATGGGAAAAAACACCCCAAGGACTTACTTGCTCGCTGCACCTATTTGAGTGGAAAGGTACTCTGCTTTCTAACTGCTAAGGATCCGATGACACTGCCAATTACAAGTGTTCCTGTGCCAGCTATGAGGATCTCTGTTTGCTGATCTCCTCTGTTGGACTTATTTCTCTTAGCTGACATCTTCTGGCATCCTTTTAAGCCATCCCTACTCTGTACAGAGAGAAATTCAGTAGCATCTGCTCCTTGCTTAAATTCACCAAGCAGTCACCAACTGTCTTGGAAAAATTCTTTACTAATTTCATCCTATATCTTGGAGGCCTGCTCTTTTCTCTCACACTTGTTCTGCCTTCCTGGGCTCATAACTCTGATCATGAAAGCTACCTGTGTCATTTTGGATAGCTTTCTGTCTATACTCTACTGGGAGTAAGAACTAGGGTCCCCCAAAGCGTGCCAGCTCTGCCCGGCCTGAGGCCAAGCTTTCCTCAACACACACTGCAGAACAGAGTTTGGACCTCTGAGGAGCAGCTATGCAAGGGCTCCACGCCCCAGCTTTGCAATACAATGCAGGTCTCCTGTGAAGCGGCAAGCCCTTCATTTCTGAAGGTGGAAGGGGACAGCACTTAAAAAACGCATTCTGTTTGGCTAAATTTAGACTGCAGGTGAAAAAGGCATATCCAAAAATACACGCTGGCTTGGGGCTTTTTTTTTTCATGTGGTTTTGAATTAATTTATTGTGAACCCCTCACCCCCAGGATCTTGTGAGACAAACATCAGTTGATTCAGAAACACCTGCCCGAGAAACCTGCCATTTTAGTGTTGCTTTAGATACCAAATACAGCCATCAACGGCAAGACAGTTCTCCTCCTATTCATCTTTTCAATGCAAGTCATACTGGTAGCTTGGGCACTTTGTTTCTTTCTTCGTTTCTGTCACCTTCCTGAGACCCCAGCCCACGAATCCTTCTCCTCTGTATAAAGGGGAAAGCATCTCACATGAGCACGCTCAGCCACGAAACCCTTCACAACGCTGCAACACTGACTTGCCAGGTGTCTGGAGATCAAGCCTTGCTCCCTCTCCACGGTGGCGGACATGTCCTCATGGACTATGCCAGTACCGCATCCACCATTCCGACTTCCCCTTCCTCTCCCTGCCTCCTTTCTGCCGCCACCTCTGGCTTCTTCTCCTTTTCCCCAGAATTATTTGCCTTCTCCTCTGGCTGTTGGTGTCCTGATTCTTCTCCTCGACTTCCTCCCTCTTTTGTCTCCCTCATGGCAGGACCCAAATGACAAGAAACACGTGGGAATGCGAGGTTGGTGCATCCCCCAGAAGGTCTCTGCTCTTTCTCACACCTGGTGTCCATGTCTTAGGAGATCTGCCATCAGTATACCCACTGAGCCCATACAACAATAACCCTGACTGCCATAGTGACCAACGAGCCAGAAGGTCAAGGACAGAGGCCTGTGCAGCAGCTCCACAGCCTTTGACAGTGACTTCTTCACCACTCCCTCCCTCCCTCCCTCTTAGAAATTAAGAACACTGTCTGTCATTACTTATCCTACATGCCTAATATTGGAACAGGCAGAGGAGGCCTCGAACCAGCTTCCTGTTTGTTCTCTCTGCTCCAGTGTGTTCATTCCTGGCTCCGCCCCCCCGTGACCCCCACCCCAGAGAGAGGCGTGTTGTACATTTCAATACATTGGTACAAACAGCAGTACCAGGCTTTTGTTTCCACTTTTATTTTAAGAACTGTAACAGATATTCATGAGTTTAATTTAACTGTCTGTTTACCAGCAGCCACACTTGTTAAGGGCTGCAATAAACCAACTGAAAAGTTAAGCGCTGCACCCTCTCACACCTTAAGTCAGACATTCCCAGTCCCAGCATCAGGAGCTCAGCTGAAGCCTGGACAGATACCAACGACTGTGTCTGGCTTCCATCCAGATGGTACAACATCTCACAGCACTGTACAATATTTAAAATTGCTGCTGCTGTCGTTGTTGTTCCTTGCCTTTGATAAGGAAGCTGATACACTCTCTCTGCACGAGAAGAAGAATATTAAATCCAGTTCTGACTAATGTGAGGCTGGAAACCAAAGAGGGAAGCAGCCCTCATGGGTTCTGAGGACATTCAGCACCCCTCTTCCCTCTCCAGCTGGCTGATTTCAGGCCATCATACAGTTCTGGAGGCCACTACAAGGTAGAGAGGGACTTAAATAGAAACGTCAGCAGTCAAACACACAAAAGCACGGTAACTGCCCTTTGTGTATTCCTGTGCCAGAGGATTAAGCTGTTGAGTACCCCGAGGCTGAGGCCACTCCTACTGTCTCCTAATTCTGGGAGCAGGGCTTAACCCCCGTGCCCCTGCCTCCTTCTGTAAGATGCCTTAGCAATGCCGATTTTGTTGGTTTCTTAGGATTCCTTCACCCTAGCATGCTCTTATCGGCCTAATCATGGCTGATATCGCCACGTTTAAAATCTGCCATAACCATTAACCGTTCTGGCATGAAAAGTGCACAAAGGGTAGTTACCATGGTTTTGTGTGTTTGACAACTGATGTTTCTATTTAGGTGTCTCTCTTTGCTCTCTAATGGCTTCCAGAGCTGCGTGGATGGCCTGAAATCGGCTGGTTTGACAGGGAGAAGCACGGCCAGTCCCCACACCGTGCTCCCAAGTCAAAACCCTCCATGCCTTCCCCTGCATTTGAGAAAAGCTTTCTTTTCAGAGCTATCAGTAACTGCCAGAGTGATGGCTTAGCAGCTCAAAGCATTGGTAGCTTTGGCAGAGGACCTGGTTTCAGTCCCCTCCTCCTGGAGGCTCACAGCTATGTGGAACTGGTTCCAGAGGGGGCTCTTCTGGCCTCGGCAGGCACGGTGTGCACGAGCAGGCGAAACAACTCAGACACATACCGTTCTCACGCTCAAAAAAAGAAAGAGGTTTGTCCCAGGCTAGCCTTGGAGATGGAGGAGGGAACTGTAGAGTCCTCAATTCATTATCATGAAAAACAATTATATATATAAATATATATGCTGCTAGCTCTTGTGAAGTGATCTGTCTAGACTATTAGCAAAGCAGCCAGAGTTCCCGAAATGAGCACTTTTAACTTGATCTTCCAAGTCACCATGCCATTCACACGCCCCTTCCTCAGAAAAGGGTGCGAAATGACTTACCAAAACACCTCACACCCTTGTCACCTGCTAGGTGAGGGTAGCTGCGGACGGCCTCTAAGCTTCCTAGTGACTTCAGTGAAAAAGAAAAGACCAAAGGCTCCAAGTCTCATGGTCAAAGGTCAACCCACCAGCCCCCTTCCTGTGCTCAGGAAGACCTTACTCCTTGGTGGCCATGGTCTCTAGGGTGTTCCTACGCTCCGGGCTGACTGCCCAGCAACATTTAAACTGCACGTCAAAGCGGGCTGGAAATGCAGGTGTCTGTCATGCATCACTTGCAAACTGTTCCTTCCAAAACCCAAGCTGTTGTGCCACCTTCGCCCCACCCCCCGAAGGACGCTCCCCAGCAACTGAGTGGGATGTGCTGAGTCACAACCCCCAAGGATCTAGAGAGGAGTCTTGTTCTCAAACACAGGGACAAACCTGCCGTTCGGAGCTAGAGAACTGTGACGCCGCGCTGTGGTGTCGCGGTTAGAACTGGGTACCCGAAGGCAGTGTAAGGCTTTACGAGCTTGACATGGTAAAGGTTAACTCCTCTGATGACTCATCAAGATGTCTTGTTAAAGGAGGCAGAATTACGACGGGCAGAGCAAAGTGCTCTAGCGAGAGGGAGGAGGGGGAGGGTGCACAGCCTGGACACCGGGTCCCAGCAGAGGGTTCCTTCAGAGTGGCTCCAAGATCAATGCAAGTACTGCATTGTTTTTACCGCAGAGGAGAGCCACGAGGTGACATTCACATTCCTGGGGGCCTCACTTTCCAAGCAACTGCCCATAAAGGCTCCATTTATTAACATTAGCGTACGGCGTTATTAGCAAAGAGGGAAATCGGCAGTAGCCCCTGGGAACGCATTTGCCCATAAAGCTATCAATAGATCCGCCTTCGGCTTAAGCTTTACATGTGATGAAAAGCACAGGCCATAACTTAAACTTGGGCATTTGCATGGATAATAATTATTAATCAAGGTCACCACTGGGGCATACATGCTTCCAAGTACCATGTCACTTACTGTAACATGTCATCAAATTTATAAACAGTCTGGATGCCCCATGAGGACTCAGTGAATAACTTCTCTGCACCACTAAATGCACCACCACCAAGACTTCTTCAAGAGGGGCCCAACCACACAGGGCTTCTATGAGGTCAGATTTTTAACACAAAGAAATATACTTGTATATCAGCCAAGTGAGTCCTTGAGATCAGCCTGAGGAGAGACGCAAAGTCACACAACCAATCAAGAAACAATAAGCGCAAGGATGGTCAGACTCTCCCTGGGTACCACATCCCTAAACCATAGCATGGGAAAACAAAGTGTGAGCTTACTTTCAAGTTGGGATTTAACTGTTGCCCTGGCTGAACTGTACGACAATGAGAAATACAGATTATTGTTGGGTTGTGTTATGATTTAAATGGTGGCTTACGATAAAGCAATAACTAGCCCCCAAACAATATGAGGCAAGTGAAGGATGTCCTCTTTGCAGAGACCAGGACTGACTGTACAAAAAAGAGAGTAAAAAAAAAAAAGTCCTCCACTCACACACCTTATTACCCATGAATCCCAATCCTGTTACAGCCTGGACTCCTAAGTCCTCGCTGTTAGCGTTATTTTGAAAGCTTTATTAATTTTTATCGTATGTGAACGGATGCTCTGTATGCACGTGCTTGCCTGTGGCCTGTGGAGGACCGAGTGGGACACTGCATTCCCCAGAGCTGGAGTTACAGACGGTTGAGAGCAAACATGTGGTGCTGGAACCGGACCCTGGGTCCTGCGCAAGAGCAGCACATCCCCTCTCCAGACTCCGCTGTGCTCGGAGTCACCACACGGAGCCAGCGTTGTCCTCCTCCGCCGGTTCGGGGAGCTGAAGTAACTTAACGGCAGGGCCAGGCTCTTATTTTGCCATCCTCACCACTGTGCCACATTGTGCCCTACCTCAGCAAACTAAAGAATTATATTAAATGGACACTAAATAGTGGATTTGGTGTTTTTGTAGAATGAACTATCAGTTTTGAATGAGTACCCTCACAGGCAGCAATGACGTGAACACGCTGTGAGGTGGACACAGGCTTCCTGCTGTCAGAAAAGGGTTGGAAACACAAAAGGAAGGGAAGATCAGGATGAGAGTGCAGTGACTGAAACAGGAGGTGTCAGCATGACGTCTGACTCCACACCAGACAGACAGACAGACGACAGATACTGCAGAACCAACAGGTGTGTGCCTGGGTGTGCAAACATGTGTGTGGAAGTCTATGAACTGTATATGCAGCAGAGCTGCACCTAGTAACACTCAAGTTCTGGGCACACAAAAGACACGGGATCTGAGTCTCTGAATTCCATTTGTATAGAAAAAGAAACTCCCTTGGCACATGACTCACTTCAGATCCAGTGCTGCCAAATTACAAGATAATTCTAGGATGCCCTGTTGTATGAAAGACGGGAATAATGAGGCCATGTCTACTGGAAAAACACTGGCCGGAAGGGCATCTTCCACTGGCCGAATCTAGTCAACATTACAATAACGTGGTTGGATGACCATAATCTGATTAATGAAGCCAAACTCCACGATGAAGTACATTCAATAATACTGATTAGGTACATTCAAAAGGCAGAAGGAAAAAGTCTCTCTTACAAAGGAATGCCAACCAATAAACACAGAAGCCAGACAGCGTTGTAAAGTGAGCTTCTGGCATGTACTGGGACTCAGGCAAGGGCCACCGGTGAGTGAACGAGAATGAAAACTCCAGTGTCTACCTGCCTCCAATGCACACATGGACAGTACTCACTAGAAACTTCCAAGGAGAAAGCTGGTCGCTTTTCTCAACCAAGCGGCGATGGTCCTGCCACCCATCCTGGGCCAAACTGGTGACACCTGGGCCACACGATGATGAGGACATGAGGAACCACAGGATGGCTGCACCCGTTTAGAAAAACCTTCCCTATGTGTGAGCCCTTCTCTTGCCCATCTTTTTTCTTTTTGAAATCCCAACCTAGCACCTTGCATGCCTGAAGAATGCTCCTCGTTATCTGAATTCAGCGTGATGCGGGAGGCAGGAGGATTCGGGAAGGTTCCTACAGGAGGGTTTGCATGGCACCAAAGATGGAGAAAGAGCAAGGAGAAAAGATTCTGCCCACTCATCAGCCCTTCCCTGCTCTCAACCCGTAACAGCACCCTAGGATGCTCCATGCTGTCCTCTCTCCCTGTGCCGGCCTGGTGTCCTGGGCCTAGAATCTAAGCTCCTGGAAACTTATTATGTAACTATTCCGATTCTTTAGTGATTTTAAGATGGATTGCTAAACAGCCCATCCAAGTTTTCAACATTAAAAAGGAGAAAGATGGAAAGAAAGAAGAAAGAAGAAAAAGAAAGAAGGTAGAAGGAAGAAAGAAGAAAGAAGAAGAAGAAAGACCAAAACGTGCCCTTAACTGTGATTGTAGGCGCTAGTAATGGAGCTCTGTCTCATTAACAATGATGAGAATCCCACAGCAACTCCATGAGACACAGCATGAGTTAAGAAAAGTAAATGATGGGAAACAGCCTGCTCCTTGACGGGATACTGCTTTATCTGCCTCACCACAAAAAGCACACAAAAAGTTCTCTTGGGTATTTATTACTTAGCTATCACATGAAAATACTGCAGAAATACAAATCCTAGGAAGAAGAAAAAAAATCCTAACAAATTCTTATGGAATCAAATTGCAACAGCTAAAGCACAATCAATTCTGATAAAAGGGAGAGGGTAAGGGGGAGATGCGACCGCCTTTCTCCTTCAGTGTTCTCTTTCCTCCCAGGGAAAATAAATAACTTGCTGTTCCTTCAACCCAGTGATTTCCCTCCTATCATTTAAGATACACGTTCTGCTACTACTGCAGAACAAAGCGGAGCGCCGTTTTCCTCCCAGGGTGGCCTTGCGCTCTGCAGACCTTCGCTTACGTGCATGAAGTCCTAAGGAAGAGGGTTTGAGACACCATCTTGCTTCAGTGACAGGGAGACACTGAAGTCTGAAGTATCCTGAACTATTTAAAGCAACTCCTGAGGCTGTGTGTGGTACCCCACACATATAACCCCAGTACTGGGGAGGGAGAGGGGGGAGTCAGGAGTTCAACATCACCCTCAGAAAGTAACTCACAATTACTTAAATGAAACCACTTTTTCGTTGAGCCTCATGTTCTTAAAACCCTACAAGAAAGCGTGTCCATTGCCTGACCATCCACCTTCTAACTCTTTGACACCTTAAAGAGCAGAAGAACAGATCAAATCACTATAATGATGCCTAATTCTACAGCATGGCGTGTAACCATCAGAATGCTATTTATCCATCTAGAAGCACTGGTTATGATATCAATTGCTCAAGTTTTTAATCCATTAACAAGTCTCATTCATTCATTCATTCATTCATTCATCTGTTTATTCTGAAAATAAATACTGATGGAGTGTTGAAACAGATGAGGCAAGCAGCACGTGACTGCCATTGTACAGGTGTCCACATGACCACTGTCTCAGTACACATGAAGGGTGAATGTAAGCAGACATCTGAAATCAAATCCTAATAGCAGCAACAAATTTCTTTGCTGTCTCACTTTCAAAAAAAAAAAAAAAAAAAAAAAAAAATAGAATCAACCAAAAAAAAAGTTCAGTATGGGCACTAAATATGGGTTTCCTCTGTCATCCCAAACATCTCAAAATCTCTTTTGCATGAGACTCTATGTCCCTCTAAGCCTCAAGGGACTGGGCCATTTTCATCTGGGGCACATCTGCTTACCTGCTGTGCTTGGGAAGGCAGGGTATACTGTCTATCCTAATCGTTAGGGTTACTGCTCAGGGTAAATCCCAGGTGACTGTCTTAACTTTATGAATATGGACAATAATCATTAATTCCTCCAGGGGTACTATGGAGCCATCTCTCTCCACTACGTTCTATCTCCCAAAAGAAAGAGACAAAAACCCACATCTGTAGCATCTTACTTTCCTTGTACAGATGACCCCTGAGCATGAGAGTATTAATGCTGATCTCAAATACAATGAGTGAGTTCCTCACACCAACACCCATGGCTGAATATAGCCATTAAAACAAGATGTGTGATTTCCACATCGAAAACAAAGCCAATCATGTGAAGAGGGTATGTTGTCTGCCCTCCGGCACATGTAGTCAGAGAGGCGTTGCTTTCACAATTCTAGAACGGATTGTGGGAAGTGGGATCATCCAATCTTCAATGCAGCTGCCATGAACAGTAAGCAGCTACGATTGTTGAGGGGATTTCAGGTCTGCACGTGACTGTTGTTCATATTTAGAAAACTGACATTAAGTTCAATGTACCTAATAGTTTTATAACTATATTTTAAAGTAAATTTAAAATAATTTAAAAAAATTATTACTTTTAAAAAGAATTCTTACTTTTAAAAATAATTATTAATTTTAAAATAGTTACTTAAAATTGTTGAAGTAATTTATATTAATTAAACATCATTCTCTTGTTAATTAACCAGTAAGAGGTTCTTCTAAGATGAAAGGTAAAATATACAGTACTTCAAACTTCCAAAAATCTAGTAGAAAATACTCAGACTTTCACTGAAATAAAAAATACTGACAACTAGAAAAGAATCAACAAAGGCAGAAGTCAGTTATTTGGAAATATTAATAACTGTGGTGACCACCCAGCAATACTTATCAAGATCTACTCAAAAAGGAAAAAGCATATTACTAACATCAGGATAAAACAGGATAAAATAAAAGCTCACTGTGATGATAAGTTGGAAGGATGAGGAAATGACAAATAAGCTGCCTGAAAGGTACAGTTTCCTGAAATTGACACAGAAAGTAGAAAATATAATCACACCCCCTAAAGAGGTGAACATGCAATTAGACATTATAAAAGCAGTTAAAATATTTCCTGCAAAAACATTTAAAAATGTAAAACATTCCAGAATAGTCTTGGGAAAACCTGTGCAGGATCTTTATACTTAAAAATCTGTACTACTATTGAGGCAACAAAGATAAATAAACAAATACACATAAATGCATGCATCAACTATCCTGAAACTGATCAAAAGAGTGAACATAACACCAGCTGAAAACACAAGTAGGTTTTTCTCAAAAGAGAGAATACAAAAACAGAATTTGGGACAATCACAGATTGAAATACAAAGGCAAAGAAAAACCCAACTCCATAAGGGGAAGAACACATGTAACCTTCTTCTAGCCAGCAATCCATATGCACAGTCTAATCGTGATAAACGCTTTAGGTTAACACAAATTGGAGGCTGTTTTACAAAACTCTTAGAGTACCATTCAAAAGTGTCAATGTTATAAAAAGGAAAGGGGAGGGTGGCTGAGAAACTGTTACAGACAGAGGAAGGCTATGGAGTTGTGAAAATAAAATGTCACAGAGAATCCTGGACTGTGTCCTAAACAGGGCATTAGGGGTAAAATCCAAACAAAGTCGGTAGTTTATTTAAAAGTGTGTATAGATGTCACATTCTTAGCTTTGATAAGTGTTCCGTGGTTCTGTGAGACGTTAACATCAGGAGAGGCCGGGTCCAATGTAAACAGACACTCAATGTACTTATCATAGTTCAACTTGTGATAATTTGACTTTAAAATGATACCAGAGCATTGGGTATAGAGCATACTCTGGAGTTTGATATTTTCTTGGGCTAGCCACATTTGGGGCAGAGCTCTGGGCAGCTGTAGAGAATAAGAATAAACTGCTGCTTCCTTTATACAATGCTACAATGTTGGGGATGGGGGTTCCTGGGGTAGGAAACAATCTTAAGTATTTAAATCTATATTCCTTTCAAATGCTTTTATATTGGGACATAATCCCAAGGTCCATTTCCGAATGTCTGTACAAAATTTGGGATATTTTTTAGTTATTTTAAAGTGATTTCAAAATTAAAAGGGTTTAAGAAGGCTGTCAGAAGAAAGGACAGATTACTTTAAGAACACAAGATACAATTATATGTATGTGTATATATATATAATTTCTATTCAGAATGTAAAAAATATTACACTATTTGGCATTTTTTTTTTAAATAAAAATAACAGAAGAAAGATAGAACCCTGAAGAGGCACTTCACAAATGAAGGTAAAGAATGGCCAGTAAACGGTAGAAACGGGCATTCACCATCACCTCCGGCCTGAAAGCAGACATCAATATCCAGCCACTAGAACGAGTAAGTGAAAAAGACTGACACCACCAAAGGCAGAGTGGTCAGGACTCTTCTCAATTACTGGTAAACTGTAAAACATTAAAATCTCTAGAACACGTTTTTACAATGGTTACACACTTTACAAGCATCAATTCTACTGGGCATTTATGAAGGGCAATCGAATCACATGTCTGTCTGGAGGCTGGCAGCACACTTTCCACATCCACTTTATTCACAGTCTCTCAGAAAAACATTCACGTCTTCATCCACGGGTCAGCTAACGTATTACATGCATTACATGTCTTCTAATGGACCTCATGTGTTCCAACAACAGTAGGGAGGAATCTCACACACACCAGGCTGGGTGAAGAGAAGCCAAACCCTCCGTCCCAGTGTGGCTGAGTTCCCGTGGAGTCTGGCACAGCTAAGGACAGCATGTGGTGGCAGGGGTCAGGTCAGCATCTGTGTCTGGAGGTCAGAGAGCCACATCCGAGACAAAGGGGTGGGCATGCTTTTACCTTGATTGGTACATGCATCACGTGATTGACAGGCATACCGGGTAACTGAGATTTACATATAGAGAGAGATACTACATTCTAAGAACAAAGTAACTGATACCAGTCCTGAGAATAAAGGACCATTTCTAGGTCTTCTAGAGTCACATGTTTGTTTTTCCTGCTTAGCCTCTGTCCCACTTCTCTGGTGAAAGCCAACCTATGGATCCACACCTCTAGCACACTTCCCTGTTGGTAGTATTATGGGTTGGTGAGCCAGCCTGTCGGGGCTCTGCCCAGGGCAGCTTACTGCTCTGCTGCAGGTCTCTGGGATGCTCCTCAGCCCTGGGTGGCACACTCACACCCGCTCCACTCAGCCCCAGTGTGCTGTCTGGGACATTGTCCCTTATTTTACACACTTTCAAAAAATAGGCATCCACCGTCCCTCCAGCTCCCCACCTTTGAAAGAGTGTGAAACCATCTGGCCAAATTCAACACACTTTGAAAAACCCACCCTTTTTCCACCATCCAGGAAGCATGCAGTGACTGAGCCCCAACCAGATAAGATAACGTGGGGCGATCTGAAGGTAAGATTCAGCCTCGGCTCTGCTCAACCCTCATCTGCCCGGGCTTCCCACGGCCGTCATCTCTTCATACCAAACGCCAAGGCCCTCAAAGCTAAACGGCTCCACTGAGTGTTACCAGACTGCCATTCGGCCTAAGTGCCAACAAGGACTGAGGTCCACACTCATCTGTGAATCTCAGCAGAGGACAGACTGTCAGTGTCTGGATACAAACTTCCAATGCTGAAAGGCGCGTGGAGAGTTGGAAGGAAAGATGCTTTGGGCTGCACTGCTTGGTGCCACCTTCTACCTACCATTCCCAGGAGGCAGTTACGGGTTGTGAAGAGCTAGGCCATGAATATGCAAAAGAAACAGCAACAACAAATTACTGGAACCCTCTGAGCTCTGGCTGGAGCTGAAGTCCAGGAAATTCATTCTTGAGAGCTAAGAGGACAAAGTGACAGTTGGTTTTCAAAACGCGTCTGAGCCCGTCTATGCTGCTCGCTGTGTAAGTCATCTGAATCACTTGTTCCAGCAATCTTTTGCAATAATAACTCAATCTTGCTTTGGAAAAATAGTCTCTGAATAGAAAATCTCTGATGTCCTTGAATTACAACAATCACACACAGAGAAGAAGAGAACACACCTCACAGCCCACAGCACTTTCCAGCATGTGCGCACTGAAGACTTCCATATACTTAATTACCGCAGAATTCGCCCTTTTCGAAACTTTGTATTTATTTATGAGAATTTCCCACACTTAATGAAATATAACCGTGTTTGCCAATAATTTTTCCTAACCTTCCTCATACTTCCTTAGCCACTTCCCAGGTCCAACTCAGCTCACTGAGTGGACGGCCCCTCAAGTGGGGTCTACAGTGGCCATATCCATAAAGAAGAATGACCATCCCCGTCCCTCGGTGGCTGTCCACTACCGGCAGCTCATCCTGACGCTGGACCTGCAGATCACCCATCCACTGAAGCTGGGGTTTCAGCACGCTGGATCTCGTGCAGGTAAGCACACCGGCGGTGAACCCCTGAGTGCACCACTGATGTGCACGTGATGCCAGAGAGCAGCATGGGGATTGTCTTCTGACGTACAAACCATTATCAATAAAATTCAACAAGGGTAAATAATACAACCATTAACAGTTGCTTTAAGGAACGGCTCCACCCCCCGGCTGTGGAGCAGAGGGGAGAAAATGAGCTGATGACCTTAGGCATGAGCCCTCCTAGGAGCAAGCCCCAGACACAGGGTTGGTTCTGCTAAGAAGCACTGACCAATTCCAGCCATTCTCCAAATGCTTGCAGGAACTCTCTCACATGAGCTCATCCGTAAGTGCTCCGGAACGCTCTCTGCGGCAGACTGGAGAGAATGGGGGGGCCTCTCTTCTGCTGCGCAGGTTTAAGTCCTTCTGGCTGTCCCTCCCCCGCATCACCTATTCATTTCTCAGTTTAACATGAAACTTACGTCTCTGCCACGTGTGCCGCCTCCTTTGCCCTGGCTTTCTGGACCCCGCCATATCTACCTCAGAGTGTATCGACGCTCTGTCTCTTATGTCGAGCCCAGAGCTGGGGCCCCGGCTCGTGCTCTCTGCCCCTCCAGGCCTCTCCGAATTCTTCCCACAGTGCTTACACAGCTCTTTGCACGCAGACCGTGTTCACTAAACAATAGTTGAACTCCTAACCTTTCACTTAGGCCTGGAGCATGTAAGAGGGCTGTCACTAAGGGGGCTGGGAGGGTGTAAGGCTTGCGCCTCAGTTCTAGCACCCCCCTTCTGTTTGTCACATGGTTTAAAATCTCACGTTGCCCTCTGCTCTGCTAAATCGACAGCAACACTACAGGATCAACCCTGAACATCTCCGTTTCAGAAACTGTCAATATAAAGTGCAAAACCCCAAGTCCTATTTTGTCAACTTGATGGTCCTATGTGTACATACGCTGAAAGGGGTTCCATCTTAGAACTACAGCATTGAATGTAAGTGACTACATCTTTCATGGTGATTACCATTATCAGCCTTCTTTCCTTTGCTCATCCAACTTACTAAAATTCCTATCAGGCATGGCACGGTTAGTCACTCCTCTTTCTTCAAGTTTACCAATGATGGACCCACATGAATACAGTGAGAAGCATGTTTGCCTATGGAGAATGCAAACAGAAATGGTTCTCACCACCACAGATCACAAACTAGGACTGTCTCCATTGCTTCTGAGATACCAAAGCTTGAGACATACTTGCTATAAAGTCTTTACATAGGTGTAAAATATCCATACATGTTTGTACATCTCGGTGGAAAGCACATTGTGTGATACGTACAAGCCAGCAAAGGCCTATAGAGTCAGAGCCCCCAGTTAGCCTTGGACAGGTGGAAGGACACCAAGGCTGAAGAACAGCATGCAGAGACTCGGCCTTCCAGTTTCATGGAGAGCTGGGCTTCCGGTCTTCCCAGGGGTCAAGTTCTTGTCCATGGAGATAGAGGTTAGAACAAGTGGAGAGTGGGGGAGCCCAGGGATGACTGACCCAATCCCTGACACCATTGGCTTGGTCCGTAGAAGTGTCCCCATCAGAGAAGCATGGTTTGTGTGTGTGTGTGTGTGTGTGTGTGTGTGTGTGTGTGTGTGTGTGTGTGCTGAGATCCCCGAGAGCACATGGGAGCACGCAAGAGGTGGTTTCACGTTTCAGAACCTGTGAAACGGCCATTGTGAGACAGATGTACTAACTGAGAGAGGAAATTAAAGCCTAAGAATAAACAAGTCCGTGGCGGAGGACATTCTTTAGGTCTCTCGGATATGCACACAGGAAGGGGCAATCTTTGGCAATCTTTCACTGCACACAAGTTCCCCATCTTTGGTGGTTCTGACAAGGGAAGGCTGGTTTTTAGAGGCCATCTTTGCGGCGTACACTTGCCTAATTATATTTGTAAAACAAGAACAGGCTGGACATGACCTTCTGGTGTCAGGACCGGGAAGCTGCTACCCCTGAAAGAACCTCCCTCCAAAAGCTCAGCACTCAGTCCAGACCCACCTAGCTAAGAGACTCCTTCTATCCTATCGCTTCAGGTAACAGGGCCTTCTCATTCCTCAGTGGGTGGCACAGGAAGATGCCAGAAGACAAGATCCGGCTGCTGAGGCTGTGGCAGTCTGCTGGGTCAAGTGACATCTCAGCCTGAGCTGCAGACAGCCCCGACATCAGCTCACACGAGCAGGGCGTGTTATCAGCCTCCTGTCAGGGGCTTGTCAAATCAGTCTGGCATACACTCATACCAAACCTCTGACGGCCACATCGGCCTCTGATTAGGGGAGCTTTGATCACAAGGCACTCCACAGCAGTGTACGCCAATCACATGAATCACGCACACATAAAACAAATGCGCGCATGTGCACACGTGCACGCACACACACTTTGCAGGAGCTAAGCTTTCACATCCTGGACAAAATGCTCTGGACTATAAGCTCAGCTTTTGAAACAGCTGAAAAATAATTTACATCAGTTTAACCCACTGGGCAGTTAGCACTTAAGAAACGATACTAGAAAACTCCTAACTCATTCATTATTTACATAATCACAATTACTTAAACTTAGTGTCCTGGCTTGGATCGGAAGTGCTCCCCTCCCAAAGGAACGCAGGGCACAAAGTTGGCTGCAGTCTGTGGCATGACCAGGAAGTGGTGAAATCTTTAAGGCGGGGTTTACCAAGAGGGAGACAGTCTCTGGGTTCCTCATCAGCACAGCCCAGGGCGATGAAACCTGGCTGAGACCGTGAGCCAAGACCAAACCTCCCCCCCCCCACTTGCTCAACTCAGGTACCTTGTCACAACAACAGAAAACTGGCTTACACAAGAGCTTCGCTCAAAACCAAACAGGGACACGGAACTCATTTCTATTACTGAGCCTGAAAGTGTCTCTCCTTTGCTTTATGTGAATATTGGTAATTTTTAATTAATACGGTTCCTTGTTCTCCCACTTTTTCCAAATTAATCACCCAAAGAACTCCACCTTCTTCAGTACACACCGCTTTAAGAAAAATGTTCTCTTGACATAAGCCATCCTCAGATGGCTTGCTGCACTGACTTCATCTGATTTAGATTCAAGTTCATATGCAATAAGCTACCGGGCAATTCAGAACCTTTAAAATAAATATGATCTATGTACAATTTTTCACAATCAAAGATTGCTTTCAAACAGCATTCATAAGTCACTGAAGAGGTTGGGCCACCAACAAATATCTAAGCATGAGCACAGCATTCATGATAAGCTTTCACAAATCCAGCGTGTGTGCGCACATGTGGGTTTTACAGTTCATGGCTGAATTCTACATTAAGCTCAAGAAACACTTGGATGTGAAAGTACTTCTGTTGATATACAGAAATTGTCATAGATCTTTAAGGCAATATCTCTTTAAACCTAAAATGATGACTTCTAAGCTGGCAGTGCTCAATGCACCATTTAAATGATTAAAAAATGTTTCTTATCTGCAGAGTAAAATCAAAACAAAACAAAAAGAAAATAAAAAACCAAACAACAACAAAAACCCTTCAGCCTTTAAGGCTGCACTCTGTTAAGAAGTCAGGCGGGCAGGGCAGCCAACACCTGACTCCTTACGGAGGTCCTCATGGTACGTGAGGAAATGTGGGCTGCAAGGCCCTGAGGTGACCCTGAGCTGCCAGGGTGCCCTGTCCTTAAGCTGAGTCCTGCGGGATGCCAGCCACCCTCATGACAGGGTGTCTCAGTGTGTAAGGCTGGAGAAGACACTCCCCTGAAAGCTGAGGTTGCCTTCTCTCCCTTGCTTCTAAACGCTCCCTCTTTTTCTCTCTGCCCACCCTCCTTCCCTTTCACACAAAGCTCAGATTCCTGCAGACGTTGAGATTCTGACCAATGATGGTTTGGATCCCGAAGCTTTGACTAATAATGCTAGCCATTACAGGGATCCTCGAGGATTACGTGGGGAGGAAGCCAGGGAGCTTTTATTCCCTTTAAGTGACCCTGTGTGCTAAATCAGTGTCTAAGGTTAGTCCACGAGATTGATACAGAAGTTCAACCTCAAACACGAGGACGAACAGACTTTCCAAAGACTCGTTCCATCTCTATGAGGCTTTAAGAAGGTCTGAGAGTGTGCACATCTTTTTAAAGCTCACACTTACAATGACTAGCACGGTATCTCTGAGTGTAATTTAGAAATTTGGTTGTGCATTCACATACCAGTAACCTCTACTTTAAGTTTTAGAATTGAAATTCACATGGAAGCAGGCTTAAAGTCACAGAACAAATCTTAGCATGTTTTACCCTCACATTTTTTTTCTTTGCTGGTTCAGTTTAAAGATGCTGAAAAACAATTACAGTTTATTATGACCCCAGGGCCAGTCTATCTAGTAACAAAAACCAACAAATGATAAAACAGACATAACAGTGTTCCCAGCACCACACTGGTTTTGGTGGGCATTAGCTCTGGACAGGATGAGTCAGGACCAAGAGTCATCCATCCATCGGATAGTTACTGAATTCTGCCCCTTCCAGGCCAGGCCCAGAGAAATGACTGACACACTCTGCCCCGAAAGCATCCGGCTGCGGTGGCAAAGCTAGAGTTCAGCCCAGTTCCCCTTTAAGAGAGGAGAATCACGGCCAGGAAGGGACCGGGGTTTTCTTAACCTCTGAGCCATCTCTCCAGCCCTGTGGAGTTTTCTGTATAAAGCAGACAGAGGCCAGCTTGGATTGCTGGCTAAGGGCTGAGGGAAATGCTGGGGGACCTCGTCCCTCTTACTCTAAACACGCAGGCCTCCTTCCCCAGCGCGTGCTGTCTTCCAAGATGCTTCATCGATGCTGAAACCATGGACACCACCGACCCGCTCTACACTGTATTTCTTCCTACATACAAACCGCTACGATAAACCTTAATTTATAAATTAGGCACAGTAAGAGATTAACAACAATTACTAGTGATAAAAGGGAACAATTACACCCATATGCTGTAATAAAAGTAATTTAAAACTCATGAATTATTTATTTCTAGAAATTTCTTTTCGGGGTTTTGGAGCCATGGCTGACTGTGGGTAACTGAAGCCATGGAAAGTGAAACAAGGAGGCACCAGCGTATTTAAAATAATAGTTATTTATGAGGACTGCTGTTTAATCCCTGGGAGCAGCTTCTAATCAGCCACCCTACCTCTAAAGGTCAGACACTAGGGCTAGGCAAATAGCTCAGCGCTGGAACCGAGGTTTAGCAAATACAAGGGCCTGAGTTCAAACCTCACCGCCCCACACAGGTTAGGCACGGTCACCTTCCTCGAGTTCGTGCTATCACCAGTGTACACTAAACTTGTTTTCTTTTTGAGAAAGAACATTCCAGAAGATAGTTCTTCTCCTCCTACGCTTCCTGCTGAGTAAAGAAAACAAGGCTTGGAAACAGCATCGCCTAGTGCCAGGGCACTACAGACACACCAGGAGAATATTCCGCCACCTCTAACATGCCACACACACTATTTCCCCAGCGCCAGTGTCCACAAGGCACCAGGTCAAACATGCGAACTTTCCTTGCCCAGGGACTGCACTAGCCTGGGTTCTACACCATGTCACCTTGCAAACTGCATGTGGCTCTGCCAGTCCTGTCTGTCCATCCTGTCTGCCTGGTTCAGTCGTGAGCTAGGACTCTAAGAACGGTTTTCCAAATTCTGTCTGGCATGTATGAAATGTGCTTCAATGAAGGGGTCCAGAAGCGAGATCAGACAGTACACTTTGGAAGTTCGGAAGGTTACTCAGAGAGGGAGGCGGGTTAGCAGTTCCCACATGACCTGTGGAGACCAGTGACCAGAGCCAAGCCCAGACTCTTATTCACTTTGTCCACTGTGCTATGGCTGATCTAATGCACAACCCCATCCTTCTGTTCTCTGGTCCCTTCCTGACCTAGTGACTTCATTGCTGATGTTGAATGGGTGCCTAGAAGTCACGGAGCAGTGAAGTAATTTCACAGAGAGGCAAACTGGAGTTGCTTGTCCAATGATAATAAATATCTATGCTCTTAATTGGAACAGATTTATGTTTCCAGAAAGGCACGCGATGGAATGAAGAAAGGGCTGTGGCAATCTGAGCCATGTACTTTCAGTAATGAAAACTGCCTGAGCTCTCTTTCAGACAAATGCAACATTGTGAAAATTAAGGACCTGGAGACTCTGCACTGAAGGTTCTGAGGTCCATCAGGAAAGCAAGGGACTTTCAAAGGAAGGTGTGGCTCTAAGCATCTGAAAAGCCTCCTACTTAGGAAGCTGGATAACAAGCAAGTGAAGAGACTGAAGTAATTAGCAGAACCAGAAGTCGGAGGAGGGCTTCGGTCTCCCACGAGCCTCACAACTGTCCTGAAGCCCTTGTGGCCAGCTCTAATCTCACATGAACACAAGCTTTGGAGGCATTCCCAAAGCTCCAGGATAACCAGTCATTTCTCGAGAACGGCTTAGAACGGGGAACTGCAAGGGTCTTAACCACACAAGTAGGGAGCTAGAAGCTCACTCAGGTCTCCCTGGCAGAGAGATGACATCTAATGGCTCTTCACCACGGGACTGGACAGCACTTCTCTAAGCATCGATGAGGACTCTCTGGACCTGTGGCATAACTGTCTGGTCACAGGGTCTTACATTTGACATTAAGCTGTCAGCCTCAGGTTTAGAAGGTACATGGACAGGAGACACAAATTTCCATAGCGTTCTCAACACCCAAATGTCCGAGTACAAGCCTTCTCTTAGTGGGACCCAGCACAGCAAGAGCTACAGAAGTAACTGCCTCAAGCAACAGGGCCTCCATGACACCACTCCTATGTCCTGAAGTGAATGTTTCTAACCCTGGAGGAGCATGCATGGGACGGAGTTAGGGCAGACGTCCTAGGAGAGGAAAGACACTGTGACAGCCAGCTTTGCTAAGATGTTTCCTCAACAGATATGTCTACCTACCTCTGTCTTCCCCATCATATTTTTCAGTTAGTTTTGAACTCGTGAGAGGAAGAAGATGTGTCTATGAGTCTCCGAAATCCGTGGCACCTCTATAACGTTTAGAGGGACGTCAAGTGATGCCCAGCAATCGTGTAAATGCTACCACCTCCGCCTCCATGGTCACTCTTTCTTCCCATCTGAAGAGAAACCTCCCCCAACCCCTGAACATCTACTTGGCTGTAGTACTTTCTGAAGAATTCCTTCTTACTCCCCTTAGTCAGACAACTGACCTCTGGTCGTTATTCTCACTGATTCATTGTTCAAACATTTAACGAGCAGCTTAGAACTCTTGAGGGGAAAGGGGCAGCGCTTTAAGGGCTGTGAAGTAAGAGTTCTCAGACTTGCAACACAGTACCGTGAGATGCTCTGAGAAGACACAGTCCTGCTCCATTACTCGGAAGGAAAGGGATTCCAAAGCCCCAGGTCTCCGGCGATGGTAGGCCACGCACGCAGCGAAGGAGTGGGGCAGCCGTACGTACCGTACGGCGGCTGCAAACCCTTGGGACTTCTAGGAACCCACAGATGACTGTATTGAAACCCCCATGTTATTTGCCTGCTGTCTTGTACACACTACCAAAAGGAATACTTTTGTACCCACTCCATCTCACCAAAAGATGGTGCGCTAGGGATCAGTGCTCAGTGGGCCAGAGGAGCTGGGTAAACTTACTGTAGCCACAGAACTGCACAGTCCTCGATGGATAGATGCTTCAAGAAAATACTGAGACGTGGGAAAATCTCAACAAGCCTATCACTTGTTTCCTTCCATTTGCTGTTTTCCCTTCCACTTCTTCCTTTCTGTCTTTCTCTAGAGCCTTTGGAGAAGCAGATTCGGGTATAAACTGGGTATTAATTAGAGTCAAAATTGGCCAGTGTGGAAAGATTAGCAACAGCAGCCATGTGGTGCTTGCCTAAGCCCTCCTTGGAAGGGGCCTTGAGTTGGCTTGAGCTCCCAGGAAGTCCACAGGATGGCTGCCCAACAGCATCGCGAGCTGAGAATGATCACCTGGACTGCTTTGAAGGGTTACCCTAATCAGACCACCCAGGAACTGAAGGAAAGCAAGCCAGCTAAGTTTCAGGGAGACACAGCCAGGAAGCACAGAGGAGGATTACAGAACAAAGGGATCTCCTTATCTGTCAAATCCACATTCAAGCCAACTCAGCCCGGGAAATGCTTGCCTGTGTGCTTACTGGGTTTATGGGCTGGAACCTCTTCAAGGTTTTAGAGGAAATCACACGCTGGTAAAGGGACAGCATGTAACTTCAAACTCAGTCCCAGGAAGGAAAGAGGATTAGCGTTCCCTGTGTGTGCTGGCTCTGGTTCCTGGGGAGAAATTCCTGGAGTTGGGACTAGAGATCCTACTTGTTAGACACGACACTTCAGGGTAACCATGGTGGCCACCAAGGGAAGACTCCTCCTCCAGGACTTACTGGCACGCGCGCTCTCCTGTCAGCCTCACCCAAGTTGCATATAACCACGGCACTGCCATGATCGAAGCCCACACGGAACGCCACAGGAAGCGTGTCCCCCAGTACACGTATCTGAGACTATTATTTACATTCAGTAAGAAACATACAGTGTTACTTCTTGATGGATAGGCATAAGACTGGTGTTCC
>REGO01000013.1:5520761-5537775 GCA_010120015.1 Rhombomys opimus
ATAATTAAGGTTTTCAACCTTGGGACAACACAAAAATCCTTGAAAGACACCGGAAAGAAAAGATGCTTAACAACAAGGGTTCTTCCTTCAGAAGCCGAGTCTTCATCTGGAACATGGCGAGGGGAGGAGGAGGCAGGACAGGTTTCAAACACAGCTGTCAACTGTGAAGTCTGTATTTGGTGATGCCATCTCTTAGAAATGCGGAGAAATAGAGACTTTCTTGGATGACCACGAAGAAAAGCAGCAGTAGCAAGCATGCCCATTAAAGAACGGTGATAAGATGTTCTCCTTTTAAAAGGAACAGCAGAATGAATTAAACTCATCATTTTTAGCTCAAGTTATTAAACCATCTAAGGCACGACTGCTCCGGGGTGGACGCAGAGAAACGTCAGCTAGTCCAGGCTTGCTGGCAGCTTTAATGGCATCTTTAACGGCAGCTTTAATGGCATCTCTAAGGAGGACGAGGCAGGCAGAGCTCTGGGAGCTTTGGGCCAGGGTGATCTACATAACGCATTCCAGCTAGCCAGGGCTACACAGGGAGACCTTATCTCTATGGATCCGAGAGAGGATTCTGCGTAAGCCCAGGGTGGTGAAACATTTGGGGGGTTATGTACGAAGCACCGGCAGCTCAAAGACCTTTATACCACAACGGAACAGGGAACGCCCTAGGGAACCATGTCACTGAAAAGTCCTACTTGGAATGTGAATGACAAGCTGTGTGTACTGCCAAGGGGGTCCCCTAGGAGACATATGGACAGCTACCAAAGAGCCCCTCGTTTCCATTCATGCTCCCACCTCGTACACGACCTCAAGCAGGGAGGTGCGTCCCGAGTACCCGAGGAAGGCGCCTTAGCCGTGAGCTACCCACAATTTCTCGGGAGAATGGTAATAGGCCTGCATCGTGGGAGCTTACATGGGGAATCGCATTAATAAGGCAGCCTGGTAGGGATCTCATGTCCGTGATCACGATGTAAATGGTCACGGTCATGGTCCCACACCACCACGTGATGAGGTACATAATGTCTGCAGGAGAAAGACTTGAAACTGAGCCTTAGAAAAGGGTAAAGACAGCTGAGTGACAGCAAAGTTTCTATAGCTACTTAAGGGAGCAGAACAGTGACACTGGTGGGTAGTGATACGGGTTATCTGTGCATTGAAATAACAACTAATTACTAAATGCAGAACCATTTTATATCACCAAAGAACTGCTTAAGAACAGGACCAAGAGAACTGGAAATGTTCAGGAAACAGTAGAACCAGTGACTTAAACACAGGCTCACATGTAAACGCCGAAATAAGCCGCAGAGGTTCTCCCGCTGCATAAAGGAACGGGACCCTAGACGCTACTACACGAAATTGACTTTAAGCATTCTAGCACGGGCGTGCGGACAAAGTATCAAACTACGCAGCTTGTAAGTGAAGCGATCCTGGCATGGAGACCCCTCGGTCGAAAGACACACACAGGCTCTCTGCAGCTCATTAGTAACTGTAACCCGGCAGAGCTGGCCGAGATTATGCACCAGGACCGCAGGGCCTGAGGGTGAGAGGGCAGCAGGGAGCACCTCTGTGGAGCGAGGTGCACCTTGGTGTCAGTGCCCCTGGCCTGGGTCTGACTGTACAGTGTGGCAAGACGTCAGCCACTGTAGCAATGTAGGTAAAGGCTACACAGGAAGTCCAAGCATTATCCCAAAGCTGTGTGTATAAGCGCAAGGGTGTCAAAACGCAAAACATCTGTGGACGCCGAGTGTAATGCAATTTAACCATCAGTTTTTATCCCAGCGTGGGAAGGAATGAAACTGTCATGGCTGCCCGCATGACTTTAGCATGAAGTCACTCTGAAGCTAGAGTTTTTGATTGTTCTATGAGATTCACCTAAGTGAATGGAAGATAAACTACAAAAGATTACTTTTCAAAAAAGAAGAAGATGATTGCTAGACCCACAAGCACTCAGTCTGAGGCAGGAAGACTGCCAGAAGTTCATGGTCATCCTGTGCTCCATATTAAGTTTCAGGTCAGTCTGTCCTACAAAGCAGGCCCAACCTTAAAATAAAACAAATGCCCTCCCCCAACACACAAAATAAGGCAAAGAATATAATCAATACAAATTCAACAGGGTTTCTGAGTTATTGATAAATCTTTATCATGATACTTATGTAGAAAATAATTGATCCTGATTTAAGTAATTTTATTAAGATAAATATGAAAATGGATCAAAGGAAACGTTAACAGTACACTATGGAAAATTGATTACAGGAAAGAATTAAATTAGCTTAATGATGCTCCCTCAGGAACTTTATGAAAATTAATTCATGCTGGGCCAATTCTGAGGAAAATATTTATATTTATATTAATAAACTCAGAGTCAAAATATTCTTTATGCCAACGATATCACTGCGTTCCTCAGACTGACTGAATGACGAGGCTCTGCTCTCCAGCGCGCACCCAGAGGTCGTCTCTCTCCACGTTGCACCTTTCCACACCCCCAAGGTTCCAGCCTCAGCCCACCTGAACGGTTCTTAGGGTTCGTTTTTACTGTTTGAAATCACATGAGTGCGCGTGTGTGCAGATGAACACACGCATGAGTGCGCGTGTCCCTGGAGGCCGGAAGAAGGTGCTGGGTCCCCGGACCTGGGGTGACAGGCAGTTGTGAGGCACCTGGTGCAGGCTGGGACTGGACTCGGGTTCTCTCTAGGAATTGTGGATGCTCCTCATAGCCACCAGCCATCTCCTCAGCCTCCCTTTTCGAGGCAGGGTCTAGCACCTTCTAAGCGAGCCTCTAACTCCTGATGGCCCTGCCTCCACTCCCTCGTGTGCTCCACAGCTGGAACCTCTGGCTCCCTAACTTCCCCTCTCCTGACTTCTCTGCCATCACTCTTCAATGCTGGGGGGTGTAACTGCACACACGTCTCGCCTTGGTATTTATCCCTACACCAGCACTACGTTTCTGAAGCCTGCTGGACTCTTTCCACATGAACTCCTTCAAAACTGGCCCTTTTTTCCCCTGTATGTTACCAGGTGCCGTGGTGTGCAGGGGCTGGTTCAAAGCCGCCTGTGAACGAACGGTGAGCATCTCCTCTCAGCTCCGAGGGCACTCGCACTGCCATTCTGACGGGAGGCTCGGAGGGTACGACCAGCGTTTGCGCTGTGGACGTCGGCAGACACGGCACGGCAGAAAGCAGAGCCCTCTTCTTGGAAATGAAGCGCATTACAGTGGCCCTGCCCTCAGGTCACCCAGGGTGGGCACCCCGCTAAGTCTGACCCCACAGGGTGGGCGCCCCGCTAAGTCTGGCCCCACACACTCAACTCGTTACCGTGCTGGTCGCTCGCCAGTTCTGAAATGTCTCAGGGTGCTTGGCCTACTACTGCTCGGAGTCCCTGGCCTCCACCCCTCATTCCACATGCCATCCGCCACAGTTTCTGGATTCTCTCTCTTTGAATACACCGTAGGGCGTGCCATCCTGCCGCAAGGGCTCACATTTTCTAAGGAAATCAATTACTACATCTTTTGGCAGTTCACCGAGGTAACACGCGCATTTTCTTGAGTCCATCTAGGACTTTGCCCTCTCTTCACCTCGTGTGCCCTTACCTTTATTCTCCCCCACTCAGCTGAGAAACCCCTTTCCTGGCCCCCCTCCCAAGAATGGGCTAGCCCTGCCTTTCTGCCCACACAACCTTTGACAGCGCCACTGCTGAGTTCCTCTGGCCTTATGCTCCAGTCTCTCACGTATGCCAAGCTCAGCAAGCAATCAGCTTCATTCCCATCAGCTTTTAGAACCTGCTCTGCCCTTAAGTGATGAAGATTCTATTTTTCTTTCAACCATGTATTTTCTTCATTTTGCTTCCCTAACTCAATTTTAATTATCCCCAAACCAAAAGCATTTAAGACTTAAGAATGCCTACTCTCTGACACAATCATGCAAGATGAAAGGATATTTAACCTCAGGCTGGGTGTTCCAACTGTCTGCAATTAAAGCACTCTATCTCCCTCACACTCCCCACACACTTGGGTCGACTCTATGATTAAAAAAGAAAACGATTTCATTACAGATAATTTAGTTGACTTTTTTTTTTCCTTTGGTACAACTTGAAGTTGAGATGACTTTCACTGCCACAAAATAATTTAGCATCAGGAAACAGAAAGCATGTATGCCTTCAACACATGTGACTCATGGGTAAGACGCCATGTGAGCCACAGGGAGGGACCTGGGCTCGTCATCAAATAGCGGTGGGAAGCCATGGCAGGGGGGGGGGGGGGCAGGGAGGAGACAGCTCCTTTGCCTGCTGCTCAGCTCTTCACCCTTACCTCCCCCTCTTCTCTCCCCTTCCTCCAGAGCAGCCAAAGCCACCTTCTGAGTTATGTGCCTCTGCAGGACAGAGAGGCTAGAGGGTGTGTGGGGGCAGAGAGAGCAATAGCATGCTTTGGAGTGACCTCTGCACCCCCTTCCGGCAGTCTCTGCAGGGGCCAGGGGGCAGCAGGGAAGAGTCCTCCCAGCTGGAAGGAGGGGAAAGGAGTGGGGGAGCAGACTTCCTCTTTAGACTCTGCTCTGTGAGAGTCAGCAGAGGCTAGGAGCAGGGAAGCACTCTTCTGGGCCTCACTTTCTTGCTGAGGCCAATTTCTTGCTGCTTTGGTGTAAGGAGGAGGCGTTACCCCAGCACCTGCCCAGGTGTGCCCTCAGCCAGCCTCATTCATGACCTTCCCAGGTGTCTAACCAGAGTTCTCTACTTCCACCTTCAAAGCCAACGCCCACAGGCCTCTGTTCCCTGGCTGGGGACCTGAGCTGACCTGGGAGATGTGCTAACTGGCAGGAAGGTCCACCTTCGGGCGCCTTGCGTACGGGACTCACTCACACTTCCCTGTCCAAGGAGATACGGCTTACCTCTCTTTAGATTTTCAGTTTTTCCCAGTTCTTAACACAGCAGTTACACGTATTTACAGGGATGGTTTGCTACGTCTGTGCACACGGGACTGTGTAGTGAGCAGATCTGCGTGAGCAACGTATGATCTTCTCACATATTTATAAATGTGTGTGTGTGTATGTGTGTGTGTGTGTGTGTGTGTGTGTGTGTGGAGAGAGCATCTGAAATCATCTCTACTTACTTTGAAGTATGTGATGGGTTCCTGTCAAACACAGTTTGTGCTGTAAAACACGAGAAGGCAGGTGTGCCTCCTAGCCTACCGTCCCTACCCCCATCTGCTAACCATCCCGTTACCACAACCCTTCCCAAGAAAGCATAAAAACCAGGCTTTTAGCTTTCCTATGTACAGATGAGAATGTGTCTTCATTGGCCTGACCTATTTCACTTATCAATAAAGTCTTTAATCTGAAACTTTGTGCCGCTTACGCCATTAGCATGCAAACGTGCATGAAGATGGAGGAAAACCTGCCTATACAAATAATGATTCTAAGTGCGCAGAGCTGTTATACTTTGTAATTAGTGCCTCTGAGGTTTTAGAAAGCACTACGGCACTGGCACCACACATTGGCACAATGTTGAGAGCACAGGCATCTTTGGGTATATCTAGCCCAGAGCCTAACAGCTCTCTTTGCAGCGCTCTCTCGACACTCCCTGAGAGGACACGTAATGTTACATAATGCGCTCAAATGGGCCCGCTCAGTAAGTGGCAAAGAACTGTTCCGAGAAGGCGCAGGCACGAAAAGATGTTTTTCTACTGGACATTCACTCTATGGCTGACAGGAAACTGATGTTGTCTTCCTCCCATTCCAAAGAAAAAAGTGCCCCGCTGTCCAAGCAGAACTGCTCTCCACCTGTGACCCCGAGAGAGCCATTTTCTCCTGTCATTTCACTCTCCCCCGAAATGCTTCCGCCCTTTCCCACAGCCTGGACACGCACCCATGCTCTTCCCAGCTCTCCTGTCTCCACTCTCTCCTCCAGACCTCCATCTCTTCCTCCTCCACCCTCACCTCTCCTTTCTCCATTTCAAACCTTGTTTTATAATGAAAATAGCCCAAGTCTAGGCTGGTGACATGTGTCTACTTAAAATCCCAATCCTTGGAGGGCGGAGCCTGGAGGACCAGGAACTCAGGGTAAGCTCTGACTACATGAGACCCCAGTCTGGGGGGAAAAGAAATCCTGTTTAAAAAAAACAAACAAACCGTGTTTCGTCATCACTTTGAAGTCCTTTTCACAGGCTGAGACCCTCTGAAAAATCTGCCTTTTTACATACAGGCATCACTCAAGTTGCCCCTGCTAGCCCTCTCCTGTAGCCCTCCCAAGCACTGCCTCTCCTCCCTCCCCTGCGGCAGGGGTATCCTATGGCCTGCTAGTGTTCCCTGTAATGCAGTGTTTTTAGTTTCCGATTCTTATTCTAGATCACCTTCTGGAAGAGATCGGTGAGCGTTCTGACGGCCTGATAGCTCTCTAAGACCTTAGTCTAGAACACCTCAAGGCTCTGAGAGCCCACCTACACTTCCTACCATCTGCTCAGCTTCTGCACTCCCAGGAGCCACGAGAGAGCTGCGTCATGTGCACATCTTCAATCTCCTAAGTATCTGCTTTCACAGCATTTAGGACGAATGTCCTCCTCACCTCAGCCTGGATGGGGGTCGCTACAATGATCATGTGGTTTTGCACTGACAGAGTGCAGCTGGGTACAGCGGTCTACCCCCTTCACTTAGGACCCTGAGGCAGGAGGGCCGCAAGCTGGAGGCCAGCCTAGGCCACACAGGGAGACCCTGTCTCAGTCAGTCATCAAAGCTCTGAGCCTAAAGCATTCCCTATTGCCCCCATGACTGTAAACCCCTCTGTCTATGACTGAGGAATAGGATCAAGAAGCAAAGTCTCCAGGGTCTTCCTGCTCCATCTCGGCAGGTGCTGAGCCTCTAGCTGCCCTCTTCTGAGATGTCTTTCTAGTTCCTACATATATGTATATATATGTATGTATACACACATATATGTATATGTGTATATATATGTACGTGTATATATGTATATGTGTATGTATTAACAAAAACGTGTGTTAAACTTATGTTGTGTGATTCAGACTATGCAGTCCTTTGCTGAACATTAGTGTTTGATCCACTGTGCACTGAAAAAGGGTTATATGATCATAAAATGTAATCTAAAGGTCCCTGTGGGTTAAAGAATAACTCATCGCCTCGCCTCAAACTGGCATGGCAGACCCAAGGCCAAATCAAAAAATGAGCAACAAGAAAGCCAGTGTGCTCCCTGGAGGTCTGGAAGCAGTCTGAGTGACCTGGAAATATCCAAGGTCCAGCTACAGGAATGTTACAGTCGAAAGGAAAAGAAGAGGAAGATTCCCATCGATGTCCACCACATAAACCAAAGGCCAAACTCCGTCAACAGGGAAACACCCAGCAGGGGACCCCACCACGGTCCCTCCCGGTGACGCAGACATCTTCTGATCCAGGGCAAGTGGCCAGAGGGCAGCCGGGCGACGGCTCCAACTGCAGCCAACTACCATCGTGGCCTTAACTCTGGCACTGGAGGAACTGTAAGGAAAAGGCCATGAGGTCACGACCCTTCTCTGGGTTTGGGAGATAGAGCTGTCAGTCATCTTCTCGCTCCTCAAGGTCACGAGGAAGCCACAGATTTCTCTAGCAAAAGACATGGGTGGCGTGAGCTGACACAGGGCAACTGATGACATGCAGAGCCGCTAGGGTTAGCATGAGCAGACGTCTGGGAACGCCTCAGACAGTCTGTCTCCTTTGCCTGGTGCGTGCTGGGGAAAGCATGGTGTGGGTATGTGAGCTGTTGCTGAGGAAATCCAGAACAGGCAGAGTGTCCACACTACACAGAGGGCTGTGGAATAGCAGCGCTTTGCTCTTGCTTTCAATAGTGTGTTTATTCATCTGACATATGATTCTGCTCTCTCTGCAGCACACTGGTAACTTTCGAGTTCTGGACACAGAGCAGTGGTAAAGGCAGGCCCACTGTAACCTGCTGAGGAGCCAGACAAGAGGCAAGGTACCTGCAGTGACACGGGGAGTTTATGGCTGGATAGAAGGAATCGGGGATGGGCACAGGCTGATCAGGGAGCTAAGGTACAGTTAGTACAAAACCATAAACAAGGAAAAGGTGCCCATATGTTAGCACTCCCAAACCCAACCACCTCCTGGCGGCACGGGCTGCCCTTCAGATACCGAGGCCACTGTATATGAGTGAGTCAGCGTGTGAGTCAGCTTTCAGTTGCAGTAACAAAACACCCAAGAAAAATACTACAATTTTTGCTCACCCTGGCACCATCGGGACAAAGAAATTCCCCAGTGTCCATCTGCAGTGGGCAGGCCGCACTCTCTTAGAGGACAGGGCTAGGCTCTCTCATCAGAAAGGTCTTGCTGCATGTGGCATGCTGAATGTGTGCCCCAATGTACCCTGTACAATTTCTGAGACATTTAGACTCACAAGCCCCCAGCTCCTCTGTGGGTGCTCTGTGCAGGGAAAGGCGGTCTTCTCAGTTTGCTCTGGAAACAATTAATCCACACTAACTCTGGTCATGCGTCTCTTTACTATGGCACAACTGTAACCTCCCATCGCGCAGTAGACAAAACAATTCCTTGTTAAGACTTCATCCGAGGGACGCATGCGGGTCAGCTCTCAGCTGCAGTAACAACTACCCAGGATAATCGACTTATAAAGAGGAAAGATTTAACGACACTCGGTTTTCGGAGGTCCGGTCCGTGAGCAGCTGTTCCCACTGCTTTGAGCCTGTGACAGAGCAGAGCGTGACAGCAGGGATATGTGCTCGGACCCCTGACAGCTGGACAGTGACAAGGGGTCAGGGATACAGCAGCCACAGCCTTTTCAAAGGCTTGGCTCCAGTGACCCACAGACTTCCCTGATGACCCACGTCTTAAAGGCTCCACCACCTCTCAACAGCTGTATGTTGGGAGACAAGTCTTTAACATGGGAGACTTGAGCGGACCACATCCAAGATGGCTGCCCCCTGAAAGTGTTTCCATCCAGGTTGAAACACAAGTAGATAACCAGGTTTCTTTTACGGGATCCGCCCCCACCATCTGTATTCATTATGAAGAATTCCTAAGTATGTTTTACTCATCAGCTCGGACATCCACCTGCAATGGGCGGCTTTAGTTTTATATTTTATGTATATAGGAGAAAAAGCCACCGACCCAAATCTTTCTATCACAGTTTGACAGTCCCTATCTGCACAAAAGTGCAGCCAGAAATTCAGTGGCGATGAGGTAATTCTTACTATTTCAACTTGGGCGTATATATAAAACTGCGAGGCATGAGCCCAGTTGCCCAGCCATCACTCAGGATGTTTTCCCTTTGCTACGGAGATTTTTTTTTTTTTGGGGGGGGGGGAAGGAAGGACTGTGCTTTGTTTCAACCCAGTGGTTCCTTCATGGGACATTCCTGATGAAGGTCCAGGTATTCTGACCCTGCAGCTGTTGTTTTAATTAGTTGGACTGCTTGGCAGCCGGCCCTGTGCGGCAGGCTGCTCTGGGGCCTAGGTGTCTGCAGAGGGTCCTCCTCTGGAGCACAGGAATGTAATGAGCCATTTCAGGAATTAGAGCCCTGTACCGGGCCAGAAGCCTGAGCACGGGAGAGGTCCCCAGGCACCGGGATTGCTCATGAACTTCTAAAGCTGCCTTTTGGATTTACATTTCAACGTAAGTCTCCAAAAAGAACTATTTGACATATGATTGCCTGACCTGGGGGAGGAAGGGCGAAAAGATTTTGGTTGCTCAATGTGTACAAATTATGATGATACACAGCCAAATGAACGGCCATGTCAGGCACACATGTCTCCTTGCAATGCGTACTTTTGGTTTTGTTGTTTTTTTTTAACCAAGGCTTGTTTTCCTTTTCCCCTTAAGCAAAAATGTGATAAAAAATTAAATTAAATGAATCTCTATAATTCCTATTTGATTAAAACTCCGATTATTCCTCATCTTCCTGCTACCTAGGCACCTTTGCAAGAGCAGAGATTAGTTGGTGCCTAGCGACTTCATACAATGGATTGAAACCAATCTAATTTAACACCTGTGTGCTCATCAATAAACGCACTCAAGCACAAACGTGAGCGCGGTGTTGAGCGATTCTGACACTGACTGCATGACAACCACAGATTCTGTACCCAAACACTCCCAGACGAGGAGCTAATTGCAGCGATGAAAGGCACACCACTAAAAGCATGAGTAATCGCTGCCTTGATCCGCAGACAACGTGCTCCTCACTCCCAGGGCGCAGCCATGGCGCTGAGCTAAAGCCTGCCTCTATCCCAGCCCACAGCCGTGGGCCTCGCCAGTTAACGAAAAATGTAAATGACGTCCCATTAACTTCTCTGCAGTGGTCAAAGTTCTTTCCTGTGCGCAGGGCCTTGGTTCGGCTGTCAAGTATGAGATGAATACAAATGCTGACATCCGTCACCACACTACAGAGATGAAAGGCTAATTCATGAGGTCTGGTGGACTCTCCTCTCTCCCCAGTCCACCGGAGGTATGTGTGCAACAGAAACACTGCCTCCCTGGGTTGGGACCCACATGAGAAACCATCGGAGCAAATGGTGAGAGGGACTGTGTCAGGATGCAACAAGCATGGTCTGTGCCAAGAAGGCAGCTCAAGGTCGCAGTGTATAACCTCTCAGCTGCTGAAACCTACAGCTCAGTCACTGAGGAAGGCATTTGCCTCAGCAGCACTGTATGGATTAATCCAGAAGCCTGCAGAAGCTCACAAGACATCAACCCATTCACAGGCCAAGGCCAGGACGACTTTGTGTTTCTTTAGATCTTTGTTCTCAACAGCCACTAAACTATAAAGCAGTAATCACATGGCTGACTTGAGGTCAGAAACTACCCTGGTCCACAGAACGACTACTGTCTTATTTTTACCACAGTGGATCAGAGTAGAATGAAATATATTAATAAAAGACACACGACATAGAGAAAACCCAGCAGTCTATCAAAATCACCCACCTATCTGGACCAAACAGTTTTCTTCTCAGTGTTTACTTGCCCGCTAAGTGACAGTGAGAAAGTCTCCTGACTTGTATGGGTGTGGCCTACTACACAGGAGTGTGTGAGTTTCTGTACATAGACTACATACCAGAACATGCACAACAGCTTTCTGTGGCACTCTGCTAACTGAGTGGGAGCATAACTAGAAGAGAGGTTTTCACGTGAGGCACACACATGTCCACGTCAGAAAACAGGGCTGGGCAGAGGGCCTGGCCTGTGGACCCTGCAGTCATGAGGACCTACAGGACTCTGGTTCCCAGATGTGGAGACCGGAATGTCTCAGGACATAACGTCGGTACTGTGGAGTAGGGTTAGGGGGATATCGCTGGGCCTAGCTAAGAGGGCGGCCTACCCTGCCAATGAGAAACCCGATCTCAAACACTGGGAGGCTGCTCCTGAGGGCTGACCTGGTCACCCTGGCATGCATGCCCACACACATGTACACCTGCACACACCTGCATACACGTATACACACACACTTATACATACACACTTAGGAAACAGATGTCAAGGCATCACTAACTGATAAGAAGACCCAGAGTGGGACAGGCTGGCCCCCTCCACCTGCATGCATGAGGTGAGCTGCTTTCCTGCATTGTGAAGAGGGGATTAACGCCAACTCTTACTCCAGATTAATCTACCAGATATCATGAAATTCCGGGGGGAATAACTCAAAGATGGAAAAGCATGTTCAACTTATATTAAATCAAATTTCCAATTAAGTCACAGAGAATTATACCTTCAATAAGAATCTGCTCTACTCTGTCACTCTAAGACTCACTATGTGCGTATGTGTGTGCGTGTGTGCGTGGTCACAAATTAAGAGTTTTGTGCCAAATGATTCATCTCCATCTCTGATTAAAATGCCTCTTAGGTCTGCATTCTGAGGCCCAGGCGGTCAATGAAATCCTACACGAGAAGTTCCTAAAGGTACATAGCACACGTATGTGTTTCTAAGGTCTTTGCATTTCTCAGGATTTCAAATGAATTTGCTCCGGCAACAGTAAGCAATGCTTACTCCAGGGTATTTCTCACAGTATTCTCTATATCTCTACATTTCTTATTACTGCTTCTTGAATTCACAAAGGAAATCCCCAAGTCCCACAAAGAAAAGTTTGCTCTGGCTCTGCCGGAGGGACCAGGGAGAAAAATAAGACTCTATGATGATGGTGGGAATGCAGCTCAGAGCTGGACTTCAGCCTCCCGGCAGGGCAGGCACCACATGGGGTGCTGGCAGCAGAGAAATGATGCTATTTGTTTGCTTCCCTCTTATTTTTTCCTCTTTAAAAAAGCCTCGTATCTACCAAATCTGACTTATGCTAGCAAGCTTTTTCTTCTGGATTCAAGTGGCCAGTACTGAAATTGTTGCTGCCGGGGAGAGAAGGAAGCTGAAAGCCAAGACTAACTTGGCTTTAAGATACATGTAGGTTTCAGAAAGGCATTGGCCAAAGAAACGGGCTTTGAGGTAAGCTATGAGGGATCTGAGCGCACGTTAAATTGCTGACATAGTTCGTGACGCTGGAGAAGCTCCTTAGGTGATTTTGAAAACGGGAACTGGGCAAAATGGTACTTGTCTATATTCCTTAGTCTTTGGGAAGTCGACACTGCAGGACATCAACCTGGAAACAGCACAGTGAGACCCCTAGCTCAAAAACAAAACTAAACAACAAACAACTAACAAACAAAAAGCCACCTAGGATAGTGACAGTGTTTGAGACGGCTTGACTCTGGTTTCACCACGCATGGTTCCCTCCGTAAACCCAACGGCAGAGCTGACAAGACAGGGGTCAGGACAGCTACCTTCATCCCTACAATGAGGCAGGCACTGAGCAATACACTGCCAGGCCCACCCCTCAGCCAGCCCTGCTGCAGGCACTGAGTCCTGCATCACCTGAGGCTGGAACAGGTTTCCCACAGGAAGAGCTGTGCTCCCGTCCTGTCCTCAGCCTCCACCGAGGAGGACTCATATGAGAACAGAACTTATATGAATTTCACTGAAACGCTGTACTTGGCTTTCAGTACTTGCTTTCTCTGAGGAAAAAGAGGGCCCCAGCTCTGCTCCCAAAGCAATTAGGTTGGCCCCCTCTTCGTCTTTGCTGAACAGCTCTGCCCAGACTCAGAACAAAGATGGCTGCAGTATCAGTCCTTCAGGCCCAGCTGGGCAGCCCTTTGTACACCCTAGAGGAACTCCCCCCACCCCGACACACACACACTGTGTCTTCACGGGCTCAGAGACAGAGTCCCTCAGGGTCCTGCAAATATCTGACCAAACCTTTTCTGCAGTGCATCCTCTTAGCCATGACTCCCAAGGACCTCTCCAGAAAGAGACCTCTGATGCCCATGTCACGCCTCTGCTGCTGCAGAGGAGGCTGGGGAGCTAAAACAGGGCACATTCCCCAGGACAGGGCATCCGATGAGTACTGCCCACCCCACCCCCACCTCCACACCCTCAAGAAGAGAGAGAATCTGAAGTCCCTGCAGAAAAGACGTGCTAGGACTGTTCACAGAAGTGTGACCACAGGAACAGGAAGTTTAGAAAGAAGAAATGTGCGTGTGTGGGGGAAGAAATGCTGTTGTATAGCCAAAAAAAAAAAAAAAAAAAAAAAAAAATCCAAGGAGAAACCAACAATTTTACTACAAACAGAAAGTATATAGATAGATCCTGTCAGCACTGTGGTTTTAATAATGTTATCAGTGTCAAGACCACTTATCAGTTAATGACCACTTAAGGTACCAATGAATATTCATATTTATGGGATATGTGGATATATATCGATTCATATATATGGGAGATATGAATATATATTCTTATACGTCACTACTAATTTCTCTCTTAGAACAGAGCCCCAGAGGCTGGCATCACCATGGAAAAGATGGGCATTCTGAGGGTTCTCTGCCTGGACAAACTCATATACATGCACCAACGAAACAATGTATAGCTGCTACGACACAGGACCTGTCTCTCTGAGGCTTGTGCTCGCATTGCTCTCCTCAAGAAAGAAGACTGATAGCAGACATGAGCCTGAGATCTCCAGAGCCTCAGCACAGCCCGTACACAGCAGGTGTTCAATACACACACACACACACACACACACACACACACACACACAGGACAAGACTGCATGTGTTCAAAGGGAAACAAGTGCTCAGAACCAGCTCGTTTTAGGAGGAGGTGTCTTGTGAGGGAGGCATTGCAGGAAGGGCGAACATACAGGACAGAGATGGACCTGAAGCCGAGCAGGAAGGTGTGGGCTCAGGGAGGAGTCCTGTTCCTGTGCGGGACAAGCCTCGGCAGCTGCAGAGCCCAGAATCAACACTATTGGGGCCTGCCTCGTGGGATCTCTTTGGTCCATTCTCTGCCCTTAAAAGCTGTTTCTCAGGTCTACCATCTTTAGACTCTTGTGCTTTCCTGCTGCAGATCTCAAGTCCCAGCGTTCCATAAAGCACACTGCTACTCTAGGCCTCAGTGTTCCTATTCCTCACCATCTCTGATTTTCAACTTCTCCTCAGCATAATCACATGCCCTTAATTAAATCTATGTTACCAGCCAATCTTTCTTTTGATGTGAAAACTCATGGTGTGTCTTTGGGTTTACAGCGCCATTACTGCTCAGGCAAACTATTCAACCCCAGCGTATTTCATGGTTTCGGTTAAGGCAGGATTCTGAGTTTCATATTCATAGTAGTAACATCACTTATGGAAATACATGTGCTCTCTTCAAACCCCCCCCCCCCAGCTTCTCAGCAATCTCACTCCATCCTCAAGGGCTTCTGGGTATACTTGGCCCAAGAGCCGGCACAGCAGACACAGGTCTTCACAGACACACCACTAATGGGTCAAGGTTTTCTCTCCTTAACGCACAGATATAAGAGCACCGAGGGGCACGGGTGAGCCTTTGGTGGTAGTTAGAGTCAGGGTGCACTTGAGAAACAACCATGCCAGACGGACATGGAGAACGGCAAGGATTTCTCCTTCCTTACGTGAGGCAATTTTTCTATTTCAAAGGAATAAGAGATACCCCACATGAAAGGGCTTGATTTGTGGCAACTGCTCTTCTCGTCCCGATTCCAGTAATGCCGGGGCTGTCGCCTTAAGCTGGGGACCTGTGTCTCCTTTTATTTAGGACTCCCTGGACAGTTATTATCTTTATCAGTTTCCTCTCCCCCACATCGATTCTGTTAAAATTACGTGCCTTTCAGTCACTACATTTTATTTAACCAAAATAACCTTTGAAACTCATGACTCTGTAGTCAGCGTAAGGAACTTGCAAGTCAAGGGCGTTGTTTTCAAACAGTAGAGTTGTTCCTGGTGGTAAAAGTCATTTGGGTACGCTATAAAAACTGGCTGCTAAAGAGCAAAGGGGGACTTAACAACGCACGAGGTCCCCGGCCTGCGTTCTCTGATAAAAAGCTTCACGAGGCCACATTTACAAGATGGAATGAATCATCCTCTCTAAGCTGTCTTATCTATTTACTTTTCATTTAAAACATAAAAAATTTCCTCACAACATTTAACATTTTAAAACTTATTTTCTTTTCCTCTTCCTTGATTTATTTTACTTATGTGTCTGAGCATTTTGCCTGCATGCCCACCCCTGTGTCACAAGTGTGCCTGGCCGAAGACAGCGCTGGATCTCCTGCAGCAGGAGGCACAGGTGGCCACTGCGAATGGAGACAAGTTCTCTGGATGGTTAGCAAGTGCTTTTAACTGCAGCGAAATCTCTCTAGTGCCCGCACATAAAACTTTTCAAAATCCAGCCATCTAGATATTAGAGGCTTTGTCCCCAAGGCTTCAGCAGCTACTCCTATGCTACGCTTATTTTGTTCACTGTTACTCCAATGTCCTCCTCTGACCTCTGATGATTTCCTACAGAACGACAAGTAGCAACCACGACAATGAGAAATTACCTTGTGTGGCTTTATGTTCATTTCTCCTGTTGGTCTGGGTGACTGACATGTTCTTTGGGTCATTATCTGTCCCAGCACTTTGCCTATTATCTTTTTTAAAAAAAAAAAACTGGAGTCATCCTCACCCCAGTCCATAAGGAGCAATCTCTTATGTTTTAAAGGATATTAAAAGATGGTTTCTTTTTTTAAATTTAATTTTATTTTATTAATTATAGTTTATTCACTTTGTATCCCCCCACAAGCCCCTCCCTCCTCCCCACCCAGTTTCACCCTGCCTCCCCATTCTTGATGCATGCCCCTCCCCAAGTCCACTGAAGGGGAGGTCCTCCTCGCCTTCCTTCTGATCTTAGTCTATCTGATCTCATCAAGAGTGGCTGCACTGTCATATTCTGTGGCCTGGTAAGGCTGCTCTCCCCTCAGGAGGAGGTGATCAAAGAACAGGCCAATCAGATTATGTCAGAGGCAGTCCCTCTTCCCATTACTATGTAATCCACTTGGACACTAAACTGCCATGGGCTACATCTGTGCAGGGGTTCTAGGTTATCTCCATGCTTGGTACTTGGTTGGAGTATGAGTCTCTGGGAAGACCCCAGTCTTCAAATTTTCTGGTTCTGTTGCTCTCCTTTTGGGGTTCCTGTCCTCATCAGATCTTACTATTTCCCACTTCTTACTTAAGATTCCATGCATTCTGCCCGACAGTTGGCCGTAAGTCTCAGCATCTGCTTTGATAGTATGCAGGGCAGAGCCTTTCAGAGGCCCTCTGTTTCTAGGTTGTTTCCTGTTTTCTTCTTCTTCTGATGTCCACCCGCTTTGCCTTTCAGGATGGGGATTGAGCATTTTAGTCAGGGTCTCCTCTCTTAATTTGTTTCTTTAGATGTACAGACTTTGGTAGGTTTATCTTATGTTATATGTCTATATGAGTGAGTATATACTGTGTGTGTCTTTCTGCTTCTGGGGCAGCTCACTCAGGATGATCCTTTCCAGGTCCCACCATTTACCTGCAAATTTCATGATTTCCTTATTTTTCATTGCAGAGTAATACTCCATTGTGTAGATGTACCACAATTTCTGCATCCATTCTTCAGTTAAGGGGCATCTGGGCTGTTTGTAGCTTCTAGCTATTGCAAATAAAGCTGCTACAAA
>REGO01000013.1:5542518-5553080 GCA_010120015.1 Rhombomys opimus
GCCTTCTCAGCTTTTTGGGTATAGTCACTGGATGGCCAGTGTTTTTCAGGAGTTGCCACTGTTCACCTCAGGCATAGAGACCTGAGTGGTAACTGTGGTCCTTGTTAGTCGAGAGGGCTCTCCTCTCACCTGGAGAAGTCCTGAAGATAGCTGCCCTGCTTCTGAATTTCTTGCTGTAAATTTAGTGATCTGCTGCTGTAACCTGTGTGTCCCGTGGTTTGGTCAGTTTTGTTCGGGGTAACTGGTTGCCCCTTGGAGTAGTATCTGGGGGTTGATCTCGGGGATTTTGGGCTTCTATAGATCTGAGGTTGGGGCTCTGTGCCCCAGTACCCAAGCGGTAATCTGTGGTGGGTGGGTACCGCTCTCCTGGTAACAGCAGGTTATCTGGTGCACAGTAGGTCCCTGGGTTGGGCAGGTCTGCGGGCCCTTTTCCAGGGATACACTGGGTGGCCTAAGTCAGTCCCCTTTGCTTCATTCTCTGCGAGGATTTCTCCCTACAGTGACTCCCAGTCTCTGGTGCCTTGGGGTGTACAGCTCTGTGTGTGTCAAAGAGCTGGGCATGCAGCAACTGTCTGTGCTCTCAGCTGGAGCCCAGTTCAGTGATGGCGGCTCGTATCCGCCGGTCTGCGAGACCTTTTCCAGGGAAAGACTAGGTGACCCCAGTCAATACAGTTTCCTTCCTTCCCTGTGGGACTTTCTCCCGACAGGGACTCCTAGTCTCTGTTGCCCTGGGGCGCACAGCTCTGACTGTGCCAGAAAGCTAGCTTGCAGCATAAAAGATGGTTTCTAATTCTTTTTTTTTTTTTTCTGATTTTCTATTTGCCTTTAATGTGAGTTGATTTCTTTTAAAGACTTGAACAAGAATGTGCATCTATGTTCTTTCCCAAGTTAACTTTAAGGAATTGTTAGAAATTACTACAGTAACAGTAACAATCAATCCTTCTGATTCTTGATTGCGAACACCCTTTCAGCCAAAGGCCTCTACATGCTATTTATGAGAAGACAGGACATGCCATCACTTTCCAGTGTTTGTTTGCTTTTCCCTCTTCAGGTGTCAGGACAGGGATATGCCTCAAAGCTATGATCCCCACATAATGCTCTTCTTCAAGTCAAGGAAGTCACATGTGTTAGCAGAGATAAAATGAGATCAAACTACCACTTGTGGAATTCATTTTGAGATCCTAAGGCATTTAAACCAGAAGGAGAAAGATACAGTTCAGCTTTAACTTCTGAGTCTCGTTCTGATATGCCAACTACTGAAGTATTCCTTCACATTTTAGACCTGGTATACTGAATTTACTAGACATGGGCAAAGAGAAGGAGGAGGGAAGGAGAAAGAAGACAGGAAGGGGATGGGGGCCTTTAAACAGATAACATAATGTTAAAGAAAGCAAGACGCCCAAAGCAAGGACCCAGACTGAAACAATGCACCAAGTGAAGATGGGCCAAGGGAAATCTTTTGAAGTAAAGACAGGGAAACTTCAACAGTAGAGGAAACTCACCTTGGGCAGTCACATGTAGGCAATTCCTGAAGAACAGGAAAATGCGTAATACCCATACATACATACATACATACATACATACATACCCAGGCATGCAGGAGGAAGCTACAATACGCATGAGAGTCCCTGTGTGGGTGGCTGATCAAAACTCAGTCCTAAGACATTAGAAAAATACCCAACGAAATCGAAGTTCTGCTCAATCCCAAGAGCCAGGTAACAGCATATGGTCACCTGGTTAAATGGTGCAGCTTCATCTAACTGTAAGGCACCACCCATCCCAATGGCAGAGGAGACAGGGCTGATGAGAGCCTCCTCTATACGGTTTTCGTGTCCGTTCCAAGCTTCTCTGGATGGTTTGTGGCTTTTCAATAATTTACATGAAAGATGATCCCACATATATCTTGGCCATCTCTGTCTTTTTCTCTTTGTGTATGATGCTATGATTCACTTGCAGATCACATGGGAATTATTAGTGTCTGTTATTATGATCACTATTATTATTATAAATACTTTCTGGAACAGCATCAAATACTTAACAGCATCTCTGCTCACCAAGCAGAGACTTGACCTTCAAAGGTCTGGACTTATTCATCATCTAATGGGACAGCTTCAGAGCTACAAGACCCTTCTCCTGCTGCCTACCGACTTCAAAGTGGCAGAGGCACATTGTGCAAGTACTCAAGAAATCCAGGTGGGGAAATTTCACTTTTCCCTGAATTCTTTACACAAAGATTTTTAGCAGAATAACCTTCCTGAATGAATAATTTTCAACATTGGTCTGGATTTAAAGAAAGGAAAAAAGCATTGCCAGGGACGTAGATTTCAGAAGGCTTGGTTCTACAACGCCACTAACTCGCTCTCAAGAGGGTCTATGAGCAGAGCACCAGCGTTCCTGTAAACAGTATCAGCTCTTCTTTCACTCATATTGGAATAAATCCTCTTCTACACACTGAGAAGATGCCCGCTCTCAGGCAGGAGAAAGAGGGCTCCTCCTCCTCTCCACAAATGAAACACCTTATGAAATGTTTCCCTCCCAGGGAGCAGCTTTGTGTTCTGCTTTCGCTTTGGTCTCCTGCTCTTTAGTTTTACGGTGCAGCATAAGCATCCTTTAATTTCAGAACGGCAAGCTGCGGCGTGAAGGCGACAGCAGCCGGGGTGAAAGAGAAAGGCCAGAGAGTGAACAAATAATGCACGGTTCCTCCAGAGCTGAAATATGAGAACCCATCACTTCCAACCAAACAGCCCATTGATTTCTCCATAAAAAAGGGAATCGCTGAGGCTTCTTAATTCAGTCTAGAGCAGAAAATTCTAATACTAAAGGAGAGCACCTTCACCCAGTTTCCATTTCTAGCTCCATGTTAGATCTTTCTTTTATATGCTCTGAAATATCTATCTGTAGTCTCTGTGAAAGCTTGGATTAGGCAGTAACATTGCTTATGAACCAGCCTGAAGGATTATTTGAATATATTTGGCTTTGTTTGGGCAAATTACATGACCATAAATATGCTATCCTTCTATGGCTGTAAAAACAACTGAACAGAAAGAGGCATTATTAATAAATCCACAAACCTAAAAACAAAATGTATATTAATACCATCTGTGTTACTTCTACTCAGTCCAACTCTGCCCACCCCAGCAAATCCACCTCCCCATCCATCAGGAGGACCTGGTTAATTCACCGAACTGCTTGCTGCCTGAGATTCGTGCCAGACACTTAACAGCCCCCTCATGTGTCAGGCGATTTTATAGGTCTCTGGTGCTGAGCAGAGGTAGGACAGCTTGTAGGGTGTGAGGAGAATAGATAAAACCACCCTGCTGTGTAGATTTAGTCCATTTGCACTGGCTCTCAGACAGAAAACAAATTGCAACCTCTCACAAAAGGGCTCCTTTCTGCACTAGCAAGCTTGAAAAATGCAGCCTAAAATGAGTAAATCAAGCAACTTCACATCAGGAGGGGGGAAATGGCTACCACTCCAACAGCTGCTCTCGTAATTAAGAACAGATTTCATCACTAAACTCTTGCTGGTTATGTCCACAGCAAAAACAAATACACAGATGTGAGGCATTTCCATACGAGAGAATTTATCCCAGGCAGCCAAACCACAGTTACCTTTTGTGCTGGAGAATGTTGCCTTAAAAATACCATCCAGTCAATGGTAACGTGTAAGGCAATGTCCAAACCTGAATACAACTATGTTTCTGTCATCATCTTGCAACTAAATTTATTTTGGCACTCCACCAAATTCACTCTCTTCTTCCATATTTAGAATTGCAACGGACTGCCTTGAACAGGGCCTCTTTCAAATAATGAAAATGTGCTATGCGTTTCTTTTACTCATAAAATTTGCTGAATTTATTGCTGCCTCATTTAGCCATGTGTTACATGGCTGCATGGCACATGCAGTAAAAGGAATCACATTTGACCTTTGGAGAGGTAAATTGGTGTGAAGTTAAATCAGAGAAATAAAATTAATGGAACGGCAAAACGTGATAGGTAAGGACAGATTGATGGAAACCCTCCACGAGGAAGAGCAATCTCCAGTTCATCCAACGTGGAAGAGGCTCACAACAACCAAACGAAAAAGGCAATGATACACAGTAGGAAGACAACGGGCAAAATGACTTTGCTGTTAGAAGGTAGCGAGGGGCCTCACTTGGCAGGGAGTGTTATGGGAGGAGGGCTACAGAGGGCGGTTCCCCTGGTCCTGTGCCAGCATTTATCCCGCGTGATGGGTACCAAGGCGTGCTCACTAAGCAAGTACTCTTCTTGCTCTTTATTGACAACCACCTTGTTAATACAGCTTGCTCTTCCCTAAGAGCAAACAATGAAAAGGCGCTAAGGAACAGCCCAGGTTTCCTGACTCAACTGTCGGCCTTCAGCGCCCATGCCCAGCACGTCTTTCAGCGCGAGGCTCTGCACGGAGCTCCTTCCATCCTGTGTTCAGGAAGCTGCAGGGCTCTGGGCAGCGCTGTGCAACGGGCCACACACTTTTCCTCTTAAAGAACTAAGGTGACAGAATGTTGGGGTTTACACTATTAGCATAATGTCTAAGACCATCTCCTGTCTAATACTCAAAGCCAATTTTCCTCTCCAAACATGTCAGTGGTTGGTTAAATAAATAAATAAATAAATAAATAAATAAATAGATAAATCTATCAGGCACTGAATGATCAACTACCTACAAAAAATAGTTTAAAACATTTAAGTTTCAATATAATGTGCTTCTGAGTGCTTTCTGAACAATGACTCATGATGATGTTTTACATATAAAACAGAAATCCAGGGCTGCAAATATGCTAACACTGACATGGAAAATGCATGATAAAGCCTGCTCAAGATGGCCTTGTATTTCTTAAGACCTCCGATACCCAAAGCATGTACAATTAGCATGTGTTAATAATGTTTCTTGTAGAGGAATGTTCACTGCCTTGATCTTTATACTTAAACACCACAACTTTTTAGAATTAAAACTAACCTCGGACGTGAAATGCTCCTACCGCCAACATATGTAAGTGTGGTGTGTTGAGGATGGCTGGCATTTAAATGGTATAGTTCTCTGTAAGAACTGCACTTTCTCAAGTTACAACTGAGCTGCTGAGCACCCACTGGGATCCTGGAGCACCTACAGAAGAAACAGGCAGTAAGGAAGTAAGATGTGCGCTGCCAGGATGAAGGCGGAGAGAGAGAGGGCAATATGCCCACAGCAGCTTTCAACCAGTCAGGGTCTTTGGTGAACAACAGGGGTGATCACCAACAACACAACCACACATGGCATGCTGCTCAGCAGCGTCTCTCAACTGCTGACTATCAGCGCATCAACCAGGGGTCAAAGGCATAAAGAGATTCTCTTTACTCTAAGAGGAGGGTCCAGCCAACCTCCTCCTCATTTGTGTTTGTTCATCTATTTCCATGTTGTCACAAAGGCTGAGCTCTCTCCTGATAGCCTGATCCTGTGTAGCCGTTAATGTTTAACCCATTAAACCTCAAAGAAAAGAGGACGGAGAAGCTCACTTGTCTTGTAATTCCTCTCCCGGGCCCTTGTTTGCAAGTGGAGGTCCCAGAGGTCTTACCCACATAACATACACAGGAGATGCAGTAAAATAGTGTCCTGATACACTGTCCTCTCGGCTACAACGAATCCAGGAGCAGATGGCCATGTACAGGGCTCCTATGTTAAGCTCCTAAGATCCATCCATCCACAGGATCTCCTCCCATTGGGATCAGTCTGCAGGCAAGTTGGGGACCCAGGGTGATGCAGAGCCCCTTTAACGTTTCATTTTAACCTCCCAGTTTTAGTGGGAGTTAGAACATTAGACTTTCACTTACATGTGACCAGGCATTTATTTTTAAAGAACTCTTTTATAGCCAGAATTTCAGGAAACTAAGACTGGATCCTTAATGAAATAATGCAATTTCAAAGGTGTATCCATACTTAGAGGGCTGAATTTTCCCATATCATCTGCTACCCCAAAGGAAGGCTGTTCTCATGATCTCACTTTTCATACTCAGATGTTTCAAAATTGTATTCTCTGGTGTTTAGGAACTTAATGTCCAGCCAGACCTCGGACAGGATGCACAGCAGAAAATGTACTATTTTCTCAATTTCCAGTCAGGGATAATGTTCACTTGTAAAACACTGTGGAACTTTTATGAAAAGAACTGAGGGGTGATTTCAAAGCTTTTCTATTTCATCCAACACCAGTTTAGGAAGTACCTGCAGGCCCAGTGCTGGGCTCTACACAGAACATACAGAACTAAGTGAGGGAGGGAGCCAGCCCCTGGGAGTGCAAGAAGGATGGGTGGATGGATGGGTGAGTGGATGGGTGGGTGGATAGGTGTGTGGATGGGTGGATGGATGGATGGATAATAAACTAGCCACAAAGTAGTTGGAGGAGAGTGATTTGAAGGAACCCTGAAGACAAGGCCACACAAGTTTTGGTGAGACTTTTTCTTCACAGAGTTGGAGATGATGGATGATATAGATTCCTGGGATGGAAGAATTCACAGCAAAAGCAGAGGAGGAAAAGTAGCTGGTATGGTAGGGGCAACCGTTAAGTTTTGAGTGTTTCTTACACTCAAATTTAACATTCCTTGGACTGTTTTCAAATTGCAGCCAAAGGAGCAGTTAGTTTCCAATTTGGAAAGGTCCTGTCCAGCGAATTAAAGGATTTTACCTACTAGGTTCTATTTCCTAGTCAGCGCTTCCCTACAATAGGAAGTCTTCAAAGAGCTGGACTCTGGGGTCAACTTCATTTAGGGAGTGTTACACCCTAGAGCTTTTCAGAGATTCATAGTACGCACAGGTACCAAGCCTAACTTGAATTCCCTTTCAGAACCCCTGAGAGCCCTCAAAGGCAGAGTTCTACAGAAGAACCTCAGGAGACACAGAAGATGGCTGGAGAAGAGGAGAGAAGCAGCCATTGGAACTCCCATATAGCTCCATACAACTGATTTCTCCCTTTGCCTTATTACAGAGACATACAATCTTGTCCATGGCTGAAGTGGACGTCTGACGAAGCTAGAAAGAGGTCAGTGACAGGGGTTATGTGCTCATGGAACACAGGAGCAGTCCCACTCAACGGGCTCTCTAAGACTAAATGAAACAGGGTCAACGGTAGTTAGAGAGACACTGTAAAAGCACAAAGGCTCTTTCCTAACAGCCGTGGAGAAAGCCCTCCTCCAGCCGCAACACAGAACTTGGGAGGCAGAGCCTACTTTTCTGCCAAATCAGTTGTAGAAAGGAAAAAAAAAATACCTTGCTGGCTTCACATGCTCTCTTCTCAGCTCTTGCTATGACACGTTAAGAACACGAGCTGGGGGGTGCTTCTATGTGTACCTCACACAGGCAACACTGGTACATCACGGCTGCTAGCCTACATTCTTACAGTAGTGCTCTAGAGAAACAGAGACCCAAGGCTCATCTTAGCCCCAGCATACAACATACACGAGTGAAGCACAGTCCTGTCACAGAGGCGACACCCAGGAAGGGGACTGGAAACAACATGCTCAGAAGCCAGCCAACGACAGTTCCGGCGGAAACCACTTCATTGCACATGCGCTTTCGAACAATCAGGAAGTCCTAACACCTTCGTACACAGCAAAACACGGTACTAAATATAAAGGGATTTACAAGTGTCTCGGGGGCTGGGGAAAGACTGTATGAAGTAAGAAATTTTGCTGCACACAATGAAAATACTGTGTTTAACACTACTGAACCACACTCCCTCCAAAAACTGGCTAAAACAGTAACTTTTCCCCACCACAACTACAACCTTAAATTAATGATGATATTAAATTACCTCTACATTTGTCCATAAAACATTTGCTTTGTGTTCTCCAGAGAGAGCGAGGAGGCTGCCAGTGTTTTTAAGATGAAGAAGAGACAAGTAGAGGCTGATCTTCAAGGTGGCTGATCAGGAAATAGAGCTGAGGGATGGTGAGTAAAGAGGAAACAGACAGACATGCAGAGATTAGAAAGGGCAGCGAGAGTGGACATCTAAAACAGGAAGGAAGAACCACGCTTCGGAGGCCCTGGCACCCGGCTGTCTCAGCCTGTCTTCAAGAGCAGGAAGAGGGAAGATGACGGGAGGAAGAGATGGCAACTGAGGTGCTGTTCAAGCGCCAATGTCCCCAGTGTGCTTAGTGGTGTGCACAGACACTGTAAGCTGGGAGCTCGGATGCGCCCACACGAGTCCACCTTGGCACATCCAGGTGAGCTGCACGCATCTTCTCAATGTGCCCCTCCCCCCGTCCACCCTCCATACAAGCTTCTGAGAAGCTTGCCCAGGGCAGACGAGGGGTGAAGGCGGGTGAGAACCCTCTGGCTTCAAATGTGATGAAACTAAAGACACTTCTGGAGAGCATGAAAGTCTCTTCTAAAACTGTGTCTTATTCTGGAGGAACTAAACAGGACGGAGAGGAATTAAATTCTTCACATGCTATGCCTTCAGGCGACCTACAAACTGCTGATCATCCTTCCATGGTGGACCTTACTATTGCTGGTCAATCAGGTACTCTTCATCTCTGACCCGCACCAGAGGTCACTTAGCATTTCTAGGTCACTCTCCCTGACCATCCCCTTCCAGGAAGGGAGGAAACGAAGCTCTGGGACTGGAAAGTCTCAAGCCCGAGAGCAGCCGACCCCCATTTCGTCCGGTGGGGGCAGGGCGGCTGAGTCAAATATCATGGCCTTCAAGCTGGAGCATCTCATGTCGTAAGGTGGGCGGAACCCAAGACCCAGGCTCCAAGCAACATAACTAGGAGGCATAGCCAATTTCTTTCTTTCCTTTTTTTTTTGTTTAAGCATGCGCATGCTTTAATTTGTGACATTTTGTATGCAAGCCATTCTTTAATAGCTGAGGCACCCCTCCAGCCCATATTTCAATTCCAATGTTAGGATATTATGGTTTACTAAATAATGTTGTATATATATGTGTGCACGTATATACACATGTTTATTATATATCCTATTTCTGTTAGCTGTTTAATCTGTAAAATAGAGTGCAGGGAAGGAAGTGCAGTCATAATCCTGTTGGTACACAGATAAGCAGTTTATTTAATATCTAATTAAATGTGGTCACCAGAGAAATCACAGCTTATGAAACTTTATCAGAAAAAGATTAATCCATTTCAAGCTCAACCCAAATGTCACAAGAGAACTCATGAATTTAGATAGGAATCCACTTATTATCCAGAGACATTTTCATATTGACTAAAAGGAACTGATATTACTAGCTATATTTATGCCTACTTCTATCAAATTCACACAGTTTGTAGCAATCCTGAAGCAATTATCAAACCAAAACAATGTACTAGCGAATGTTTTTCTATTTTTTAAAAAAATTTCTAAAGTACTTTAGGCTTTAGTTTTTTTAGGTTTTCTAGGTTCTAGTCTTTTAGAAATCAATCTAGAAAATACAAAAACATGGCGTTTTTAACTAATAATTTAAGAAAGAGTAACTGATACACCACTATGTACTGCAATAAGGTACTGAGAATTGAAGCTGGAGAAAAGTATCCCTTCCTATCAAGGACTCATGAACGTGTGAGCTGCAGGGGTATACAGACAGACAGAGAGAGAGGCAGGAAGACAGACAGAGGCAGTCATATCTACCATGAAAATGAAAACAGAATCTGGACGCATGACGACTGTGCTGGGTAGTTTTATGTCAATCAACACAAGCTACAGCCATCTGAGAGGAGGGAACCCCAGCTAGTAGGATGCCTCCGCCAGGTCAGGCTTAGGCAAAAGTGCAGGGCATTTCTTGATCAGTGATTCATGTGGGAGGGTCTGGGTGGGGGTGGGGGGTCAGCCCTTGGCTGGTGGCCTTGGGTGCTGTAAGAAAGCAGGCTGAGCAAGACATGAGGAGCAAGACAGTAAGCAGCACCCTCCATGGCCTCTGCATCAGCTCCTGCCTCCAGGTTCCTGCCTCCAGGTTCCTGCCTGCTTGAGTTCCTGCCCTGACTTCCGATGGTGACAGACTGTGGTATAGACGTGTAAACTGGATGAACCCTTTTCTCTGACTTCCTTTTGGCTAGGGTGTTTCATTGCAGCAGTAGCGGCCCTACTAGGTACCAGCATAAAGACCTGACCTTCCAGTCTGAAGCTAGACCTGGTGACTCAGCTTTGCCGGTGGGATGTGAAAGAAAGGTGTTCTCCTTCCAGGCAGCACTGTTTTAGACAGGCTACTCGAATCCCTTTCCAATAACGGAGAGTAGTACGGTCCATCTGGGATGATGGGGCACTGTTTGCATGTATATAACGAGTTGTCACATCCAAGTCAGTGCTCAGAGGCTGAGAGGGCAGGAGAGAGGAGACAGACCTGAAGGGCCCATGCTGGTATTCTAACACAGTGGAGTGGCTACGTTAACACCAGTACACCATTTCCAGGTACAAGAAGAAAACTGGAAATAGTGTCACCACGCAAACTGAAAGTGTATACTGGCCACTCGGACTGGGTCATTGATAATGTGTGGATGTACAGAGCCATCAAACTGCACCCCAATGGAAAAGAGAGGGGTCATCCTCTACACGAGGGAGAGTAATATAATAAAGAGAC
>REGO01000013.1:5553220-5568990 GCA_010120015.1 Rhombomys opimus
CCCAGTCTTCGGCGACGGGCAAAAGTACACCACCTCAGCCTTCAGTGACGGGCACCGCATTCTTTGGCTTAAGCCACTGACACGGAATTCATGACATGGACCATCCTACTGCATGTGCAATAAACAGAGCGGCCACTTCCTAAGGATTTGGGGTGCCAAAAAGCACTCCTGAAAAAGTAACTGAAACCAAACAACTGAAATGACATTTGGTTTCCCTTCGTTTTAATGAGAAGTGAATTACGTTGATACATTAATCTTACAATTAAAACAGAGACCATAATTATACTCTTGTAAGTTAATAGAAAAATGATTCATGTATTCATGAAGAGGCGTTTTTTTTTTAATAAAGCACAAAACTATATAATCACATGATAAATTATTTCATAACTTACAAAACTGATTTAAGAACTAGTGTAAAAATTAAGATGAACCAATTTTTCAAATTCAGGAACATCAGAAAACAGAATAGAGACTGAAAATGGGATCACGGGCCAACAGGAAAGGCTTCAAAAGGTGACTGAAAGCCATGGAGAAAAATCACAGCTCAGAGCAGAGAGGAGTAGAAAGAGGCAACCGTGATTCAAGACTCCCTTAGAGGCAAAGCAGAGCGCGTGCGCTCAATAAATGACAGGCCTGCAGGCCAAAAAGGCTCTTCGTGTTTCAGATATTGCTTAATATTGAGATATATTTTGGTAAATATTCTAAATCTTTTTTTGTGGTTCTTTGTTTTGTATTTTTGAGACAGGGTCTCTCTGTGTAGCCCTGGCTGTCCTGGAACTTGCTTTGAAACCAGGCTGGCCTGGAACTCAGAGGTTCTCCTGCCTCCACCCTCCGCCTCCTGAGTGCTGGGATTAAAGGAATGCACTGCCTTCACGACCCGGCATATTTCAGTATTTTTAAGATAAGGGAAAAAACTTACAAATATTTCAAAAGAAAAATGGGTAAAAGACATGATCAAAAATCTACATTTGCTAACCATTTCCTCATTTCAGAATTACAAGTTAGGTGGCTGAGGCTGTTTCTTAGGAATAAATTGTAAAAAAATACACAAAATTCACTTGTCATTCTTTATAGAATAATTCATATTCAAGAAAATACTTAAAGTGGTTTGAAAATGGTTCTTGAAGACATTATAGAGTGCGTAAATTCTAAGACAAGCCCACTGAAGTTGTCCAACTACGTGAGACGTAGCTGCTGAAAGCCATGCACCGAACAATCCCAGGCTGCCCAGTGACCAGGGATGGAGCATTTATGATAGCTAGGAAAATAAACACGGGAACAACCACATACGTCTTCTTCTCAATTCAATTTAAAGAACATTAGCACTTTTAAAAAAATCAGAAAGACTTATCCCAAAATGCTTTGTGTGTGCTTTCCTAGACTGTAATAAATTCATTTTATTCATCTCTGTGTTCCTAATGTTATGTAAATTTTCACAACTAAGACAGAATTTTCCAAAAGCTTTTCTCTGCTTGGCAAAAAGAACAGTTCGCAAGTAAAATTTCTGAGCCCTGTCTCCCACCTGTCTTAGGAACCTGGGACTGTGGCCAGCTAGCTGGACTTCCCTGGCAGGAACTGCAGCATCACGGCACACACGCTACTTCACGTTCTCCGGCGGCGTCTGTGCAGCAGCAGTCTGGGGCCTTCCTTCTTGCCATCTCTTCTGCTACCTGACAGGGCTCCCTCTGCTCATGTGGACTTCTTCCTCTGTCTCCCAGAGAGAAGTCGGTCTCACTGTCTCCGGGTGACAGCAAGTGGACCCCGGCAGCTCCAAGTCTGCATCCCCGGCCTGCAACAGGCTCCCTTCCTCAGTGGCTCTGCGCCTGTGGGAACGGGCTATCCCATGCCTGTTTTGCCTACGAGACTAATGACATCTCAAATTCAGGCAGAGTCGATCCCTGGTTCTCTGGCCCACCTCTCACCTGTGCGCCTATGGTCCTCTCAGCAGAGGTCATCCCTGCCCTCCGTCTTCCCTGCCATGGCTGTCAAGCAGCCTGCACTGGCCCACCTCCTAAACACTCCCAGGCCCACCCTTCCCTCCCAGCACCCCAGCACCAGCTCGTGAGGCTCTGCCCACCGGAGCTGCTTCTGGGCACCTGGTCCCCGGTGGCTGTCCATGCGCTGAGAGCTGCGAGGTCTAAGAGGCAGGTCTTGAGTGTTGGAAGTGGGGTCGCCTCAGCTGACCTTCTACAGCACCACCCTGGTTCGGGGCTGTGCTCCCTGCTTCCCAGTCCAGAGCCTCCCGACTAAGCAGCTAGCCAGCCAGCATCCTCTCAAACCAGGAGCCAAGGAATTCTTTGCTCCCTTGGTTTGACTCAGCAAGAAAATAGATACATACACACACAGAGACACATACACACAGACACACATACAAATCTCCTGCCATTTCTTCCTACTGGGTACTTTGGTCACACATACAGTAGTAGAGCACCTGTACATCGGTGCAACGACCCGTCGCCTCCCAGCCTGCACGTGCTACAGACCCCGATTAGATCCAGGCGCACCTCCTCTGGGATGCACCGTTCAGCGGCGCCCAAGTTTGCGGTCACAGCAAAGCCGGGGTCCTTCCTGTGGCCTGAGGGACCTCCATGACATCAGCCCCATAGTTCTCCTGTTCTCCACTCCAGCTACCGCTCTCCCGCCATCCCACCATGTGGAGGTGTGTCCCTGTGCTCTGTGTGGCACGCTCCTTGTCCTGGGGTCTTCCCACCAGGCCCCTTAGTGCACACACACACACACACGTAGATGCCCAGGAGGTTAGAAGAGGGCACTGGATGGCCTGGGGCTGGGTAACAGATGGTTGTGAGCCGTTTGATTCGGATGCCGGGAACTTAGGCAGGAGCACTCAGAACCCCATCATCGCCCCACCACCCTTGATTGACCACCCTGCTCCCCACCCTCCCCCTCCACGGGCCCACCCAAACCCCCTCACCTCGCTCTGCTCTCCCCTCTCTCCGCTACCTACATCAATCATAACAAAAATGGCTGAAACAGAAAGTTCAAGGGAGTAATCAGCTCAACTGGCTGTCATGAAGCAGGGAGGGCCACTCCGGACCTCCGAGTGCAAATGCTCTTTATTATCATCTTCGAGAGAGTGGCGTGACCCGGTGTGGAGGCTGCCCAAAGGGACAGAGCAAAGGCCTGTTCAACAGACGGTCACAACCAAAGGTGGCCAGCGATGCCGAAACCCGAGCACGAGAGTGAAACTAAGGCCGAGGTCTTGAAAGACTGGCCTGCGTGAGCCTTAGCCTGGAGCTGGGGAGGTAGCCCCAAGAGGCTGGGGGCTCCCGTGAGCGAGAGTAAGCTCCGCTGGGGGTGACACAGACGTGACATCACATGTCCCAGGGGACACAGGGGCCCTCCACGCTGAAGTGCTGTCTCCAGGGTGACAAGGTCACAGTGGCAGAGGCCAATTGTGTTTGTCCTCAGGGTTAAACAGACACATGAAGACTGTGTACACTTCTCTATTTGCTACTGTGTATGTGTTGCACAGACAAGGGCCTACATTTACTGTGTATCAAAGGATGCTTCAGGCACTCACAGCCGGCAAATGTGTGGCTTGCGCTGGCCAGCTGTGAAACACTGCATCACCTTGAAAAACTGAAATGTGAAAAACTGAAATAGGAATAGTGGCAAGCATCGAAACACTGCAGAAGGGCGTGCCCAGAAAAGGGGTTGGGCGTGTTCTTAGAGGCACAGGGGTGTGCTAAGTGTTTCAATGTAGCCAATGCAGTAAAGGGCTGGACAGTGTGCCCTCCCCCAGCACATCTCAGCACCTTCCTCATCCTATAGACTCACTCCCACTCCCACCTGTACCTAGAGAACAGACCATCCTCAAGAACACACACTCAAGACACACACACACACACACACACACACACACACACACACACGCCCTGGTGACCGCCCACCCTAGTGAATTCATGAGCTTCCCATCAGTTTCCAGCTCTGGGCTGTCAAAGCATCAGTTAAGTGTGCCAGGTGTGCAAAAGGGAAGCCACTAAACCTAGCAATTACTACTTATAATTATAAGGCGTCCTTACTTCTGGGGTTTCCCCGGAGCTCGGCCTGCATGTCAGTCACTGTTACACTGCACAGCAGCTACTGAACAGGTTGACTGCGACCCTGTCACGGGGTCACCAGCAGCCCTGTGAGGAGCCACGCTCCTCACTCTCAAAGCCAGACGGTATTGGCAGAAAGGGGGGCCTGGGGCGGCCAGCAGGCTGCGGGTCACATGGGCATGCAGCTATGGAAGGGCACCAGAGAGAACCTCTCCATCTCCCACAAAGGCACTGCCAGTGCCCGGTGATCACACGAACGCTCAGCGTCCAGTTAAACGTGCTTTTTCAGATGTTGGACCTCCCATGCTCCAACCAGTGAGAGCCCACGGCCTGGGCGCTTTAACTCTCCTCCACCCAAAGCTCATGGCTTCTAGACTTCACATACGCTCAAAGAGAGCTCGCTGGCATAACAGTACACACACACACACACACACACACACACAAAAAAAAAAAAAAAAAAAAAAAAAAAACACCGAGAGAAAGCAAATAAGATCCCGGGTTTGGGAATATTATCCCAGGAGGGGGCTCACCATTACACGAGGAAGAATCGTGTCACTGGGGCTTTATCATAGCAACCCGACGACTCTCAGGAGTCATCATGATGTTGGTTATTTTCTACCATGTAAGGACAAACCCCCCCCCACCTTTTTCAGAATTCTCCCTTCCGGCTCATTCCTTCCTTCCCTCCGGGAGGACATGAGACGTAAACATAATCCTGCTGTTTTCTACTTTCCCCTTTACTCTGTATCACTAATAAAGCCAGCTGCCAGGGTTTACAGTGTTACCTTCCTCTCACCACTCCGCCATTTTCTCTAGTCCTCATAGGTAGAAACTGAGTGTCATTGTTCACAGTCCACAGGATAACCTGCTACAGTTCCTGCTGGTCTCCCAGCCCTGCCCACCCTGCCTCCATCTCGGCAGAGAGATCCACTGGAGGGGGAAGCCCACGTCCTCTCTCTTAGGACTGTCTGGTGACACCAAACGCAGAGGCCTCAGACTCCTGATTAGCCCCAGGTTTGGAATCAGCCCACGCACAGGGCTGGGGCTTAAGAGAAACCTGTAGTCCTTCCAGATGTTTTCTGAGGGAGGAAACTTCACACGAAGACAGAAAAGAGACGGGGAAGACAGGGCAGGCTTGCTAATAACCTCCTGCTGGGCCTGTCTTCCTTCTTCTGCTCAGAAGTGGTTTCCCACCTTAAGGCTAGAAAATTTGGCTTTCTAATCTCAATCTGAAGGCCCCAGGAGGCAAGGGAACAGGAAGGACACCTCCATAGGAGAAGGCCTATTTTAACAGGCATTTCTTTTCAATCAAGGATTATAAAAACCAAAGTCATTTTGAGTTAAGTATCTTTTAGGATCCACTGATTAAAAAGGGGGAGAAAAAAAAAACAGAAATATTCCTATGTGCTGGCATCTACTATGACCTTCAGAATAACCCAGGAGAGATGAGGAAAGCAAGCACGCTCATGATGCATGTGAGCATTTGACTCTCACCTTTCTGACCCTCTGTGGGTCAAGAAAGGACTTGTTCTCAGAGGGCAGAGGCTGTGCACGTGCACAGTGTGAGTATTCTCGGGGGGCGGAGGCTGTGCGTGGTGTGGACATTCTCAGGGGGCGGAGGCTGTGCATGGTGTGGACATTCTCAGGGGGCGGAGGCTGTGCATGGTGTGGACATTCTCAGGGGGGCGGAGGCTGTGCATGTACATGATTTGGACATGAGGAAGTACAGAGCGTTACATATGGTGCTGTTGTTAAGCCACTGGGTCCCACAGGACCTGCCTCCTTCTGCCACGGGGAATGGAGAGTGGAGGTGAGAATGACTCAAAGGATGAGGCTACAACAGATTAAGGAAACTGAGATCCCTGGCTCCACACAGCCCCTCACTTCTTCAGGAACAACATGACAGCACACTTTGATTTGAAAACATTATACATCTCAAATGTAATTAAGAAATCCCGACTGGCGTGAAGATGTAATATACACTCTGTTTTTGCAGATGCCTTTTTGCCCGACAGGCTGGTGCCGACTTTCATTTGGAAGAAATCCATTTTCATACAAAGGTAACCAAGAGTGACAGGAAAGAGGAAGCCTCCATCATTTATGTTCTGTGAACTTGGAACAGAATCAGTTAATTGCTTTTCTGGGAAGCTATTTTGTAGAATCATGGCATTTCATTTTTCTACTCTTACTTGTGATATATAAATGGTGATTTTCAGAAAAAGCTGGTCACGAAAATGCTATGTTTAATCAATAAATCTTAAACTATTTCAGTGTACATTTTAACAAAGAAAATCTGATCAGCCAAACATTTATTCTTGTAGATGAACAGCCAATCACAACTAAGGCTCAGAACACAGCCTGTTAATTGACACTCAGATTTAGATCTCTTTCCAGACCAACAAAGCTATGGGTGACAGGGCTGGCTTTGTCCTGTGTATTACATATACATTACACATTACATATGTGAATATATATTACATATTCACACATTGGATTTCATGTATGTTCCCATCCCAGACAACAGAGGTCTGTGCAACAGCACATTCAAGTCTCTGCCCCTGCCTAAAGGAGCAGTAAGAGGCAGAGGTTTTAGAACACTACTGCAGATACTGAAAACTTCCAGAAAGGCGGTCTGCACAGTCTAGGAGGACGCCTAGGCAAGTGGGGCCTGTGTTAATATTCTTTCTTCAGATTCTTCAACCTAAAGTAAGCACAGTACACCATTCCGCGGCTCCACAGTGCATCTGCCTACCCCTACCCCCAGCTCGTACACAGGTACTAAATTTGAGTCTGAAATTGAGTACTTTCCCAAATGAAAAGTTGTTATTTAATAAAATTCCTACATTACCCCAGTGAGTCAGAGACCGGAAGACCTTAAAACTAGGCACACTTAGGTTTCCGAGTACCCAGTGCCCAGGAAGGGCCTTGATGATGTCTTTATATAGTCACACGTTTTATAAAGACTGCAAATTCAACACAAGCTATATCTGCACTTCTATGTTAATAGTCCCCAAAAGCTAACCCTGGAATAATGTTAACAGGTAATTGTGTGTGTGTGTGTGTGTGTGTGTGTGTGTGTGTGTGTACGCGCGTGCGTGCGTGCTCACATATGTACAAAAACAACTCACTTCAACTGGAAAATCTTTGCCCTGTGGTGTTCTAGAATGCTTCAGCCATTCCCTAAGTCCCCTGCCTCTCACCTAACAGCAGACACCTCCCAGCAACACTCCAGGGGAGGCTCTCTTAATGAGGGGTGGCAAGTGTAGGAGGCTCAGCTACAACAACAAAATATGTTTTTCATTAAATCCCAAACCGAGCTAGGGTGAAGCAGCTGAGAGGCAGGTGGACTGGTTAAGGGATCCTCCTGAGGCCTGGAACTTCCGAGTCAAACTGCGCTACATTTTTCTACACTAATCACCCACTGCTGAAGAGTAAAGAATTACAACAAATAACCCTCTGTGGAAGTCATGTTAAAGGAAACGGCAAAGACTTGACAAAAGAGAGTCAGTTTCTCCACGTCAAAACAAGTAACGAGCCTTGTTCCACTACAAGGATGGCAAAGGGGAAAGCCAGTTCTTGGGACCGGGAGGCCACCTTGAAGATTAGTTTCGACTGTGGGATAAACTGCAGATTAAAAGCTAAGTGCCCAGTTTACTCCACTCCTAAGGACAGATATCCTGAAGGCAGAGATCACACCATGGACTTTAGTCTCTCAAGTTTCGCGGCAGCCAGCCACCAGCTCTTAGGTGTGTTCCTACACAATGCCAAACAGCTCTTCGCGTGTGCACACGCGCACACTTACACACTCTAATGTCATTCACACCTAACGCTTCTTTCAGACTCTGGATGCCTCACAATGTGCTAAGTCTTGTTCTACGGCTAACAAACTCAAGTAGTTGAGGAACACAAGTTATCTTGTGGTCACTTTCTATACATTTCCTAGAACACACTTTCCCTGTCTTACTAGACATAAGTGCTACTAACAGTGCATTATTTTTTTAAGGTACACACACACACACACACACACAAAGTTTTTAATTACCTGCTATGTCAGATTGTTATTTACTCCAAAAAATAAAAGTATAAAAGTCTATAGTCTTTCAAAATAAAAAATGTAGCTGATAAATTCAGTTTTATGTTGTTGTTGTGGATTTTATTGGAATGGTCTAAAACTACTGACTTATTGTACCAACCTCCCAAAGGGCGTTTATTAACCTCTTGGAATATAGGTTTAAAATGTCTTGTAGTCTGAAGGGCAGGAAAATTGACACGCAGAGACTATTTTGAATGAGTCCATTTCTTACTGTGGCGGCGGACTTCATAAGCAGACACGTTTTAAGAACCAAGTTATGTATTTCCTAACGTGCAAAGCTTTTAGCTGACGTAAGGACTGAATCCCCTCTGTTTTAAACAACACTCCAGGTTGTGGCTTCTCTATAAACGCACTCCTGGCCTCTGTTGCACACTCAGGACAGAATGTGAGGGGGCAGCAGACAGTCCCCAGTGCTGTGTGTGGGAGTAATGAAACGTTTTTCACGAGTCACTCTGAGGTCTCACAGTGTGTGTCCCTCTCTCAGGCACGACCCTCCTGCTGTAAAATCACCAAGCCAGTACAGGACATCATTGCCCCCAATCTGGGATGCTCAAAAGGCATCAAGGCAATGCCCAGACAACTGACAGCTCATCAAGCACCTCCTTCATCCTGTGTGGGCATCCACGCAGGCTGCACTGGGTACGGAAAATACACCTCAGGGCTCCGAACCAGAACTAACCACAGCTCCCTGGACTCTAAATGAGGAAATAGTTACCTGGGACACTGAGGTGGCTGCGGTGCATCACCTTAACAAGGAATCAGCTGAAAGGAAAACTACCAGGAACCCTGTTGGTGACGTAAGTTGGCACCACTGTTCAAGGACAAGCTAGACTTCCTTTGCCAACAGAGATCATTTGATGCAAATGACAAAAACTACAGAGGATGAGGAATGCAGTTTGACATGGTGGTACCGGGGTGTTTTCTACAAACTTTTACAAACGCACGCCCAGGGCTAGAGAGTTGGCTTAGTTGCTGAGAACAGGTGTTGCTATCCTAAAGTCTGATTCTCAACATCCATGTCAGGGGGCTGCAGCCACCTATAAGCCCAGGCCCCAGGTATCCAACACCTCTCACCTCCATGGGTACCTGCACTCATGTGCATGCATACACACACACACACACACACACCACACACTTTAAGAAATAAAAACGAATCTTTAAAACATGCTTGGGAAAATTACATTTTGCTTTCATCATTCCTAATGATTCCTGCTTCCTGATTGTGAAAATACATCGTGAAAGCGTAATCAAAAGAAGCTACTGATGCGCACACCATCATGTTTCCTAATTAAAACCTTAGTCAACACCTCCTGGAGGGCAGACAGTCTCCAAAGGTAACAAGGCTATCTCCCAAATGGTCCATGGGGAGCTCTGAAGTGATAGCACAGAAAACGCTACGCTCAGCCTTGTCAAAAACACAACAGGAAAAGTCAAATCCTTTGTTTCCTTTGGTTATTAAATTGAATTAAGATGCAAAGAACACTCTGGTCACATCATTATTCCATCTTTAAAGAAGAGCGTGTCAAAGGGAAAAACGACTTAGCGGTTCTTAAGAGTGGAGTTAGAGAAAGGCGATTTCAGCCTCCACGCTGTAGCAGAGGGAGACAACAAAGCAAGCACGCACACTCGTAATTCCTCTCCGTGTGCTCTCGACAGCTAGCATCAATTTGGAAGATAGTATGAGACATGCTGCTTTAAAAAGATTGTCTTCCATCCAGATTCAAGTAGCTAGTCACTGTGTTTCCTACGACCTGTCAAGTGACAGGCTTGTTTAGAATTCTCACACTCAGAGCAGCCGCTCCACACATTTCGAGATGAACAAATGTGGTAGAACAAAACCAAGATGCAAACCAGGAGAGTACGAGCTGAAACACCTCACTCTGAGATTATGTTCATGGAGCCTAACAGGAAAGCCCAAGGAAGAATCCTGTTTGCTATGACCGACTCTGAGCCCCGAGACTTAAAAAGTGGGTGTAATGTCTGATATAGTGGAATACCAGCCAGATTCAATACCTATTCAGTACTTTACGAGCTCCTACTTACTCATTACACAAATTCAAACTCCTTTAAGAAGTTTATCATAAAAGTTTTTAAAATTGATAAAAATGTCAAGAGTTCTGAACTATTTTTATGGAAAAATTCTGCCTCCTTGGAAGCTGAATTACAGCCTTTGAGGTGGTTTATATTGCTGTTATATATCTTAGCCAATACCATCTTGTTCATGAGAACTCCCATGAACTCAACGGAAGGAGGCAGTCCATCCCTACGTAATTCCTACACATGCACAAACACACACACAAATACGTACATACATACATACGTCTATGCAGTCTCGGTATACAAGACAACCCTGTTATAACAACGTTGAAATTTTTAAAAATTGTAGCTTGCTTGAGTGCCACGACTCTCGCCACACCACTGGGGAACTGGCAGGGGTAGAAACATGAAGACGGCATTTTCAAGTCAGGCTGCCACCGAGCGGTTCGTTACTGGCCTGAGATGGACTCACCTCTCCTTGCTTGGGGATGCTGAACTTGGCAAGCTTGGCCTTGGCCCTGGCCGACTCTGGCTTATTGGCCGGGACCCCTCTGTATGATGGGCAGTGCACGCCAGCTTCTGTGGACGACTTAAGCTTAGGAGATTCATCAGGTGCCTGGTCTTGGCCATCCATCGGCCGCACGTAGGCAGTGGGTTTCTGCTGGACCAGGCTGGGTTTTGAAGCCAGGGATGGAGGAAAGTTCTGAACGCAGTGTCCACTGCTGCTGTGCTTGGCTGCCATGGCAGGTGGCCTCTCCTGGGTCTGAAGGCCTGCCTCCACGTTGCACACTTGCTTGGCCCTTGTCTGCTGTCTGCCGACCCCGTCTCCAAGCAAGGTCCTGAGAGAGCCCTGTTGTGCTGAGTGGGAAGAAGAAGGTAGTGAGGGGGAGGGGAGAGGAAGGATGAGTCCCCCTCTCCCCCCATACAGTGCACAGGCTTTTCACCGTGGTTCTATGAGAACGGTGCAAACCAACTGCCTTAAGCCCTTCCTTACCTGCTCTCGGCTGGCCATCGGACGGTGGGTGGCCAGCCTTCTGCCAGCCCATGGCGCCCCTCTTGCCCTGCGGCACGGGGCCTGCTGCGGGCGTGGAAGGCGTGGTGCTGCAGACCGAGGAGGGCTGGGGCTGGGCTCTTGAGTCTGGCACAAAGTGCTCATCTATCTTGTTGTTCACGGGAGTCTGCGGCACACCCGGCTTGGGCACGCCAACGAGGTGACTCTGGTTGGATCTATCGGTTAAAAAGTCTTTCATTTCGTCGTAATTTCCTAACGTGTTCTGGATCCGGTTGGAGAGCTCATCCCCCTTGTTAGTCTGGAGAAAGAGAAAAACAGGCATGCTACTGTTAGCGGCAAGACGGGGAAACGGCGGGCAAGTGCCTGTGGGGTCGAAGGGCCCAGGCTGATACACTCAGATGAGAACTGAGAGACGGAAGTGAAGTCCTCATGGCTTCTGCTTGCCTCTGCACTGCTCAAGAACTGGAAGTTTGTGACGGAGAGCTTTAGGGTGTATTAACAAACAGAAAGCTGTCCCTGGTGGACTGTGCTGCAGCCAAACGTATTTATTATTTATATATATATGTATATATATATATATATGTATATATATGTATATATATATGTTTATCTTACATATATATGTAAGCTGGAAATCAGAAAATTTACTCTTATGTCACAAAACGGTTCTTGGTTAAGTCTTTGTAGGATTAGCTTACTGTCGTTCTGAAGAACGACTGAAAACGTCCCTTGAAGATTTAGATCCGGCTCGGAGCAGGTTTGCCTCCAGATTCTAAACAAGGAGCTATTCCCGCCAGAAACGCAACCTGTGAGGCCAGTGGGAGCAGAGCAAACCAAGAAGTAACAGGAGACCAAACATGCGAACTTCTCTAAACTGTCCACGTCACGTGGATGCTGAAACATGAGTGCGCTCTTGGAAGACACTTCATTTTGGGATAGATGGGGCCTGTATTGTTGATGAAAACCACATCACGTGTGTCTCAGCAGCTGGTCTTTGCTTTCAATGAAAAGTGATTTTACAACTTCTTTTTTTAAAAGTATTTTATGAAGAGAGAGAGAGAGAGAGAGAGAGAGAGAGAGAGTGTGTGTGTGTGTGTGTGTGTGTGTGTGTTAAGGGGGGAGGGGGAGGAGAAAGAGAGGGGAGACAACTTGAAAGATCTGCTTCTCTTCTTCCACCATTTGGGTCTAAGGAATCAACTCAGGTCTTCGGCCTCAGTAGCTGGCCCCTCCCCCCCACTGAGCCATCCTGACAACCCCAATTTCATTAGCCCTAACAGGTGCCTTGCTTGATCCTAGCATGCTCCACACACATCACATACATAACCTAAGCTCTTTTGAATAGTGCCTAAGAGCCCAGAAAACAATACAGATGCCATTAATTTTGAAACCAAAGAGATGAGTCATAGCAAGTAGGTCTCAGTGTCACTTCACTGATGAGCTGTGTGAGCTAGACACCAAAATTTCGGGGTATGAAGCCCACGACACATGACATCACAGCAGCAGGGCTACCTTCCCAGTCTAAACAGACCTAAAATGAGACAGAGTTTCCTGTCGGCTCCTTCCCGGGACAGTCCCAGCGGCTAAGAAGGAAGGTCAACGACTGAAAGCCATCATCTACCTTGTAAGGTTCACTGAAGAGGGAGTAACTGGAACTAAAGCCGCCACCGTCCTGCTGCGTTTCCTGACTTCTTCTTTCTCGCTCTTTCCTCCGTAACGCATTCCTGTCTGGTTCATAGACGCTGCACCGGGAGAAGAGAGAGAACAACCCCAAGCATTAAAAGGCCACGCCCAAAGTAGGGTACATCTGAAGGCAGACACCTGCTTAGACGGACAAACGGCAAGGACAAGAACAGGATGGGACTAAAGCCAGGCCAACTGAGTCCCATGTCTGAGAGTCACTCCTCCGGAGGGAAAATCCTCAGGACAAGTTCCAACCAGAACCAGACCCCTGACTGAGGTGTGAGGGAGAAATTGTGTAAGCAACTCTGACAGAGACCGGGGGAGGGGGAGGCCCCCCAGCTCAGGCCCTCGGTAATTACCTCGTTGTGTAAATAGAAATTATGAGCCTCCTTCCTCAAGTGACAGTGCCTCTGAGTGTTATATGGGATTGCTCCTGGTTGGGATCTTTTTTGTGTGTGGTATGTCTGTGTTTCTGTAGATTCCATCATTAACTAGCTCCCCAAAGAGCTGTTAAAACTCCATGCTGCAGTGGGTTTCACAGTTATGAGCCTCCTCCTGATCTCTGTTAATCAGTCAAGTCGTCAGATGACTAGTGAATCAATTCCTCCTTCTGATATATTTGACACCATCACTCCTCCTAACCATAAAAAAATGTGACAGGAGGAAGGGGAGCAGGCAGCAAAGGGAAAGAAAGGATGGAGACTGAATTACATCAATGGCATCAGGAACTCAGCCTTCTGGTTGAAGAAAATTATTATCTTTTCACCCAAAAACCAGACGCCAAACAACCAGAAGTGTGAAGGAAAAAATGGAGTGTGCCATTCCCCTCATAAGACAAAAATAAAAAGGCTAATTCAACCAGTAATAAGAAAGTGACTCTCTTAGTGCTGAGAGGAAAAGCCCTGGTCTTCTGGGCCCACTGGCCCGGGGTAGGCACACAGCTACCCATCCGAAAAGCACACATCCCGAAAAACTGGCCCTGCCCTCCTTTCCTAGCAGAAGCAAACAATGACAGCAACCTAGTCGCCATTTTGTTTAGCATGTCTGCTTGGTCTAGGGAGCAGAGGGCTGAGCTAGAGCTATGACAGCTACCTATTAACTAAAGTTCTCCTGGACCCAGAGAGGAGTTGACAAAAAGCCCCTCGAGCTCTTCTTCACCCCTCTGTGTGTTCGTCCTGAGGTAGGGGTGTCTCGGGGCAGCGCGGTGAGGTCAAAACGAGAGGGTGCACTGCTCACTAAGCCAAGACCAAGTCCAGGGTAATGATATTAAAACGTGGTTACAAATCAAAGGATCTGTGGGTTCAAAACAACTCTGTGGAAACAGTAATTCGTCAAATAGCTCCCTTTAGAATGTGTGTCATGTGGCCATGGGAGGCACAAACCCCACAGTGATTACAAAGTACTCCTCATCCCTGTTCAGCCGTGTGGCCAGGACAGATCTTTGAAGTCAGTCTCTGCAGCGACTCCACACACACTTCTGGCAAGGCTGCTCCTGCCCCTGAGGCATTTAATCTAAATTTAAGATTAGGGAATGCTAAAATATACAGAGCAAGGAGGCCATTAGCATTTTAATTCATCCTTAGTACATTACCCAAAGTTATTAGGTCTGGGAGCCTAACCAGTGTTCTTACGTTAAAAAAAAAAAAAAAAATCTACCAACAGGGAGGCTCATCCTTCCAACATCACAGTTTCTGAGCAAGGCTGAGGTGACAGGGCGTGGGGACACCCTACATGCTCCTTCACAGAACCAGCCTCCAGGTCCAAGGAAGAGGCCCTGATTGCCCTATGCTGCTGGTGGGCACTTGTCCTGCGGACACTCCATGGCTTTCACACGTCACGGGACGGAGGACACATGATGGATGAGACAGAGGCATGAAGTGGGCTTCCAACAGCAGGAGGACTCTGTGTTATCAGCCTCTAGCTTTTAGATGAACTTCCCCCGGCATGTGGAGGAAAGGGAGGTCCTCGCATCGCATGCACTTGCACTTCCCCTCCAGCACCGAGGGCACCAGCCTTCCAACAGAGACCTCCACACATGCCATGCAGGCCAACCGCAGCCAGGCCAAGCCAACCACACACAGGACTGGGGCGATGAATGGAGTGGCCTTATGCATGATGAGCAGGCAGGCTTCTGAGGAGGTCCCCCCCCAAATTATACCTCCTGCATCTGCTGGCTGATGACTGAAATTCCAGGACTAGAGAATCAGTCCTCTGGCTTAAGATGTCTTCACCCCTGTAAGAAATACAAACACCACAAGAAAAAAAACGCTTTAAACCTCACAAGCCTGCATTTAGTATCTCATATGGACAGATTTGCCAGCATTTCCCACAAAGGCCTAAGGTGCACTGAGCAAGGACACAAGAATCCAGAGGGGAGGTGGGGAAAAAAAAAAAAAGGGCAGGGTTAAGGGTAGAGGGGAAAAAATAGTTTATTTTGCAACATGGGTCACCACAGTCAGATCAGTGGGGTTCACACCCAGTGTGTTTCCAGAGCTTTGGAAAAGGAGTCAGGTCAGAATTTCCGAAAGCTGACATTGAGGGAGAGGCTGTTCCTGTTTAAATGAACTCCTCTTTCCCAGCCTCCTTGGGTCTGAAGACATAAAACTCCAAAACATAGCCCATGGCCAGATAAAAGTTTCCTGTGAGCTTCCACCTGCATGACTAGACTATGGCTTTGGGCAGTAAGGATCGAACACCCTCCGGACAGAAGAAATGTCCCCGCCGTCCATTCACAGGGCCACGGCAAAGACTTCAGTGCATCCATGCCATCAGAGGAAGCCAGGAAGGCCCTGCTTCCTCCACATCCTCTCTTCAGCCTCTCTGCCTCACAGGTAACTCTGTAGCCTCCGCTGAGCAGATGCTTTTCCAAAGGTATGCCCCCCCCCCC
>REGO01000013.1:5569310-5581091 GCA_010120015.1 Rhombomys opimus
CTTCCAGGGGATGCGGGGCTGGCTTTAGGCAATCTTCATTCCCGCAGGCTGCTGTACCTGCTAAGCTCGGTAAATGCCATGCTGTTTCTTCCACGTGAACAGATGGTAAAGTCTCTATCAACTGTTAGGTTTTTCCTTATTTCCATAGAAATTACAAGAACCATATTCCTCAAATGTATATCACCAAATGCATTTATTTATTTTTGCACAGAAGTGTGGCAGTCAACTGCCATAATGTTACTTATTATTTATTACAAATGTATAACAATCCCAGAAAAAGGAAATCTTTCAAATCAACTCCTTGTAGAAGACTTATTTTTAGGTTTTTTTTTTTTTAAAGCAGGTAGGAAATATAATAAAAAATATTTCTGATTATTCTTCATTTACTTGATTTTTATTTCTCTTGCAGCTAGTTATGGTACAAGCTGAAGCTAGTTATGGAACACAAATAAGAGGAGACATCCAAACAAGACCGTTTCCAGAACTAATCTGTCCTTAACTGCAAGGCGACGACAGGAATCTAAGTAACATGACGTCTCCCTTTGCTGAGAGAAAACAAACACCCCAACAGCCATCCGTACGGCCAACAAGTGTCCTTACAGTGTCAGTTAGACAAAGATAGGAGTGGCTGACATCATTACTAAGTTGGCTTTTCAGAATCAAGGCCTCTCTATCATGGTCACCCACGTCCATAACCTCAGTCTCAGAAGACAGGGCCAAGAGGATGTGAGAGCTGCCTCAAACAAAACAGAATAAAGTTAGGAGTTTAGGATGGTTAGAGTTAGACCAACCTAGATGCTTTCAAAGGGGCATCACACAAGAGAAACGGCAAAGTCCAAAGTACTTTATTCATCTCTCCTGAGAGAGGAGAAGCGGCCCACAAACCAAAACCACGTCCATAAGCTGGGGATGAACGGGCAGCAAGGACAAAAACAGAGCAGAAAAGCAGAAAGAACCTACTTCCATACCAGAAAACGAAGAAAAGGATGTTAGCAGTTCTCAATTTTTACAGTTTCTGAACAACAGAAATGACTACCCTTTTCTACCCCCTCCCCACCACACACACAAAGGATCGTTACCCCACAACTTAGGAACCGAAGCACAGAGAAATAACAAAATTACACGCTGTGAACAGTGCCAACTAGGGCTGATGGCATCTCCAACGTCATCGAGTGCTGCGATTCATCAGCCTGCTGCAGGCTTTCCCACACTGCCCTCCCTGGAAGAAAGGGTTCTAATGAGCACAGCCAACCCCAGCAGCAAGGCCAGTCCTTGACCCAGGAGGTTCCGCTGGCCAGGAAGAGCTGCCTCCTACCCTGACGAACTCAACCCACCTCAGAGTGCTCATTCCAAACAGACCGCCATTCCCCGTGGAGGAGGCTGGCAGCGAAGGGTGCATGAAGCCAACTCCAGCCCCTGACTGGAATCATGTTTTGCTCTTTATAAGAAAATCATCCTAACCTCTGGTATGTCTTCGGATTAGGGGCTCAGCAGTCATCATTTTCTGTTGTTATAGCAAAATACCCAAGGCAATGTACCTTATAAAGAAGTAAGCTTTATTTACTTTGGGAGGCTGCAAGTCCAAGGCCGGGTGGTCCCATCTATTTAATAAGCAGTGATGGCCTTCTGGCTACAGTTTGGCACAGCAGATGGCATCCGCAAGGGTGCACACAGGGAGAAAGCCAAAGGCTTCCCCACCCACACTGTCTTTAGCAGCACCTCACTCCTGGACCTAGACAGAGTCTAAGGTCTAATAGAGAACACCTGGACTAGACACCCACCTTTTCAAAAGTTCTAGCCCCTCAGTATAACCACACCAGAGACCAGGCTTCCAGCATGCAGGATGCTGGGAATTTCCTCATGCCCTCTCCACATCATGGCAAGAACTAGGGAGGAACAGAGATAAGAGGCACCATTTCTCGTCCCTCAGAGAGTGTTCGTCTGCTAACTATGCCTTTGAAGGCTACCTTTCAAAAAAGCAGAAAGACGGCCTAGTCCCAAACCAGCTCCTCAATCCCAGGCACAGGGCTATGACCGATCCCTCCTCACAGAATGAGGAGAGAACAGAGAAGGCGGCCCCTCACAAGCAACGTGGGCACCAGTATGCAGATAAGCTCTGTGCTGGGCTGGCAGAAGGAGCCCCAGAACCACCGAGTGGTACACAGCCCTCAGCTGAGAGGCTTTGGAGAGTCTGGGCAGGTGACCTGTGTCCTGGGCAGGCAACCCGGCTTCCTTAGCTAGAGCTCGTGTTCAGGACATCATGCCCTTTGTCTGCCCACTGCCAGCCTGCTGTGAGTACTTCCTCCCTCAGAGAATGTCTGCCTGGTCCCTCCCCAGAAGCAGGGGGTAAAAACGCAGGGGCACTCTCCACCAAAGATGGCTGAGCCGCCACCACAGCTAGCATTTTCAGACACTTCTGAGTACTTGGCCAGGATGCTGGTGGGCACACGCAACCAGAGAGGGCGAACAGGGAGGAAAGGCAACGGGTGGGGAAAGGGAAGACTGCGCCATGCCTCAGAGACTCAGCAGCTCCCAGCTGGCATGTGACACTGTGTATAATTTAAGGACTCTAATCAAACACTCCAAACGTATAACAATTGTTCCACATTTAATGAGTCAAACTAATCACCATCTTTTGTTATTTATAAAGTAAACAATAAAAATCTGTGTAATCCAGTCTCAAAAGACAGGAAAGCAAGACTGTGGAAATGTTCCGTGTGAAGCCCCTCGGTCCGAAGACTTGGTGGACAGAAAGGCCTCGGGGTTTACTCGGGTGACAGAAGCAGTTCAGAGATGGGACAGGGGGGTTGTTTGGCAGAAAGACAAAGCCTCCAAGCTGCAGCCCTTCAGGTTGTGGGTTGAGCCAACGGGGGGTGGTAAGGCTCCGGTGAAGGTGGAGGGAGCAGTAAGGCGACTCTGGTGAGGGTGCTGAGGGGCGGTGACGGTCACAGGAGAGCCCACTGGTTAACCCTGACACCACCCAGAGTCACCTGGGAAGAGGCTGGGTCCTGGGCGGCGTCCGAGCAGAGAAAGCTGACAGGCAGGCAAGGAGGCGTGCATTCCCTCCGTGCTCTGACTGGAGCTCTCTCGTGACTAGTGTCTTGAGCTCCTGTGTTGGCTTTCCCACAATCAAAGACTGTAACTTGGAACTGTCAGCCCAATCATGAAACTGCAATAGAGCAGGGTGTCATCGGTGTATGATTCGGCGGAGGCTAGTGATGGTAAAGATGGTGGACGTGGTGAGGGGTGGTGATGATGGTGGTGATGGTGGAGGTGGTGGTGCGGGGTGATGATGGTGGAGGTGGTGATGATGGTGGTGATGGTGGAGGTGGTGGTGCGGGGCAGAGGTGATGGTGGAGGTGGTGACGGGTGGAGGTGGTGGTGAGGGTTGGTGGTGAGCAGTGGTGGTAGTGGTGGCGGCGGTGAGGGATGACCATGGTCAGAGGGAGTGAGAGGATGGTGGCAAGGGTAGTGATGGCAACGACCCTGACCGTCGTAGGGGAGAGTGTGATGGGAGGTGATGGCGGCGGTGGCAGCCGCGTGCCTGCTGAGGAGGCAGAGCCATTCTGTAACACACCTAACCGTCCCTTCAGTCCCCCAAGAGCACTGTTCCATCTCTGCTTGTCTGTCCTGGCCAAGCCGTCTCAGCCCCATGCTTGCTCTGCTTACCTCGCCAGCATTATCGGGCAAGTGCATCCCCTTTTCCACAAGATTATCTACATCTTACTGTCCTGAGTCTGATGGACTCCTCCCAGTTACGGACCTCCGACTGCTCTTGCAGGAAAGCAGTGAAGCTGAAGGCACTGCAAACCAGAACCACCTCTATACCATCCTGAGAGAACTGTACCACAACTAGACAAAGCACCCACAAACACCCCCAAATAAATTTGGGGATGAGCTCTACCATTTTCCCAGACCTGTCTGACTTGTTTTAACTTTTCCAATAGCAACAGCTATTCCAAGTGGGCTTCACATGAATTATTTCACTTAATAATCTTGAAAGCCTCATGAGCCATTATCCTCGATGGAGAAAAGCAGCCGCTCGAGGTTAACTCACTTGCCCCGTCCCTCGGGCGGCCAGCAGCTCTCCACGTACAAGCCAGGCAGTCTGGCACCGACGCGGGATTCCTAGACTCCACTGCACTGCCTCCCCGGGGACAGCCCCTGACAAGCTTTGACAAATGGTACCCCACCCTCTGTTAGTAAATGCCAGGCTGAGGGGTATTAACTTTCAAATAGTGACTATTTCGGTTCATTCTTTGAAGATTTGCTAACCCTCCTTGGTTGATACAACTTTAAAAATTTTGTAGTCACACACACAAAATCCCCAAACACACACAAAATCAACACCACCACCACCACCACCACCAAAACCTGCCATACTCAATTCAAGTGAAAAAACACTAGCAATGATCGAATATCCAGTCCCTGAACGACTCCAGATTTCAGGATGATGATCCATCTCCCTATTTTACCTCATCCTTAAGGTGGGATTCTGCACATGGAGTTCCTTGGCTATTCCATCATCCCACAACAGAGCTGTGTATACCAAGCAGAACTGCTGCTGCAACCTGGAATGGCACCCACAGTACCAGGTTTCTGCTGATCATTTTCCAGGTTCAAACTCCATTTCTATGTCCCTGGAAGTGAAGACTTTCAAATCTCTCTCGTAAATATCCTCCAGTGGGTTCTGAGAGAGGGAGAGAGATGACAGATAAATGACAGCTTTGCATTTCCAAGGGTTAAATGTTTTTCCTGAGGGAGCCTAAGCCTCTGTGCCACGAAACAAGCATCAGGCGCTAATGGAATTGTTCCATGATAAATAAACTGCCAGGACGGATGACAAGCAGCTTTCAAAGAGGCTTTCCATGGAGCCTAACTAGCAGAAGTTCATTTGAGTTTCTTAACAGGATCCTCTTCCTTCACAGTATAAAAGTGCCTTGAGATGAAGCAATTACTCTGATTTACCATCTTCTCCTTGGTAGAATACGAAGGCGCAGAGAGCCCCACAGAAGCAGTAACTTAGCTAAATGAGGCTGGCCCTACTATGCTATTTCCAAGAGTTCCCTCCCTAGCAGCAGAGTGGGGCTGCTATCAATCACAGGTGCCCAAGCTGAGGCGGGTGGAGGAGGCTGCTTCCTCTCAGCGCAGGTACGTGCTGGAGCCAATGAATCATTTTCTCCTCTAGCAAACGCTCAGTTAAATTTCATCTTGACTTGGCGGCATGTTTCACAACCTCAGCTTCTAGGAACTTTAGGAGCTGTTTACAGACATGTCGTGACTTACAGCCCGTCTGTGCTGTAACCAGGACGCTTTTCTACCCATAAACTGTCCTGGCCACTCTGGGTCATGAGCCTCAGGGTGGAGGGTGTCGAGATGGTCAAGCTGATACTTCAAGTAGAGCAGGGTCCTGGGCACAGAGCTGGGCGGCCCGAGTGTGAGCCCTTTCAGGTGCGGCCTGTGCTCTTCCGAATCCAACCTGTCCTCACCATGTCTGCCTGGAGCCACCGTGGAGATTTGCAGCAACTGGCTGGAAGGGGCTTTCTGCAAAGGGATAAGCAATTTCAGGCAGCTTCTAGTTGCTGCCCTGAATTAATTTACCTGTCAGGTGCAGAACTAACTGACGGCCGGGATGCAGCCAAGCAGAGCTGACTCCAAAAAGGATACAGGTGGGCCCAGATGCCTTCTGATAATACAGGACAATAACTAGGGTCTCTTCCATGTAGACAGCACAGCTAGAAACTAATACGATAATCGCTGTTCTAGGAATGGGGGAAAGGCTTGGCAGTTTATCAGCTTAACTGGATGCCTTAGATCAATGGGGTGAGGACGAGTGAGGTTAAAAACAAAACAAAACAACAACAACAACAACAACAAAAAAACCTTAACATTCTCAGGCCCTGACAGAGAGCATGTGACACCCCCTGAGAGATGACGCTGTAATTCTCACAAAGCTAGAGGCTCAGACCCTTCTCACAGAGCGGCCAGCAGACTGGCCAGATTTCTGTCCTACTTTCTGTCTTGCAACCTCCCCCGCACCGGCCTCTGCTTTCCTCCTTGCTGAATGCTCACCTGAGCGCTGACTCAGCCCCATTTCCCCCGTGTGTTCTGGGGGGAAACACACTCAGTCACTCGAGACACCAGTCTTCAGGAAGGAGCAGCTCCTGCTGCTCCTCTCGTGTTGCCCTTCCTTCCCTGTCAGCCAGCTTGGGGCAGTGGCACGGGGTGTGGGGGAGCTTTCTACACTTGCTGGCTCTCCCCAGTGCCTGGTCTCAGGTCCACAATGTCTGCTTCAGCTGCTCACTGCCAGCTTGGAATTCTCCCCGCAGGGAGGACCACCACGGGCATCCTCACTTCCCAGCCCCCAACCGCTAGCCCTGCCTTGGCAAGGTGTCCTTCCCTGAACCTGAGGTACTAAGCGCTCCTGGGCCCCCTTCTTCCCCTGTGCTACCCAGGGTTCAAAGTCGCTCCTCCCCGAGACAGTCTCACCAACGTCAACCAGCTCGTTTTCGGGCGCCATCTTCACATGGATGCCATGTAAGGCCCATCATCCACCTGGATTCAATTACCCAACTACCCACACAGCCTTCTAAGGCAATCATTCCCCCTGAGCATGCTGGCTGTACACGCCCACGTCCACGCCCACGCCCACGTCCACGTCCACGTCCACGCCCATGCCTACGCAAAGCTTGCCACCCTGTCTGGACTCTGCTGCCTCCGTCTGTGGCTATCAAATCTCCAGACAACGGAGCTCACCTGGAGTCCACCGTTCCACATGCCACCACTGGCCGCCATGGCAGCTGGTCTCCCTAGGCCAAACGCTGCTCAGCCTGGTCAGCTCTCTCCTCCACTGGCTCCTCTTTACCCACAACCAGCCTTGTTCCCCCCAAGACCCCTGGAGGCTTCCTAATGGGCCTCCTAGCTTTTCTTCCTGCCAGTCAAGCATTTCTTCATGTCTACTGTGGTTTAACTGTAACTTAACTAGAGTGTTCCCCTTAGATCCAGCACGTTAAGGACTTGGTCCCCAGGTGGTGCTGCTGGGAGGCAGAGGTACTTTGGAAAGAGGGGATCTTTGGCCACTGATGGTGCACCCTTAAGAGGAAGCATCAACGGGCCTCTTCCCTCTGCTGCTTCAGGATGTAGGATTCGTGCTCCTCCTCCTACCATGGAACACCTCCCTCTCCAGGGACCACACTGAGGCCACTGCTCCACTTTGGACTGGAACACACAGAACTGTAAGCTAAATAGAACTTCTCGTTATGTGCATGCAGCTGCCTCCTGCACTGCGTTTAATTAAGGCAGGTCCAACTAACCCAGCACTAAAGCCTTAGCGGTATGTCTTCAGTGGCAGAGCGGCCATGCCACTGCCCTGCCCTGAGACTGAGCTTTGACCCTGACCCACAGTTCACTCAGCCTCAGCCCGAGATAGCCTGGTCTCCAGGCCATAGCCTCTTTCCCAGCCTGAGCACCTTGAACACCTCTGCTCTCCACCCACTCCCCTCATCCTAAGCCGAAACCTCTCCCCCCTCGAGCAACACTTTCCCTCAGGAAGATGCCCGAATGCATCCCAGCATACATGAAGGCCTCCTGTATTCTACAAAGAAATCTGCAGCTTCACAGCTCCTGTTCTCTTGCAGAACCCCCATTAGAAATGCTCTGAGCTCCCTCAGAAGCCAATCTATGTTGACCCATGCATGAAATGGTGTCCTTAGTGGCCGAAGAGTCCCTGACACAAAGTGGACACAGAAAACTGCTTGCAAAAACTGTAAGGTTACATGGCAAACAGACGTTTCCTTCTATCTCCTTCCTCTTCCAAACGTCAGGCACAGGCATAACACAACTCCAACAAATGCAACTAAAATCCATCCGGATGCTGAGTCCTAAATGCTCTTTATGATTCTGGAAGTTAACAGACACGAAGAATCATATTACAAGTGATTCTGGGCAACTGCCGGTGCTGAGAGTTTGGAAAGGAACTTTATACATGCTACTGTATTTATCCCTCTCTGCAAACCTGTTACACAGCACTTGCCACCGTTTAGGAAACATTTTAATAAGTGATCATATAAATACAAAAGTGAAATAAAATCCTTGTGCCATAAACATTTTTATAATCAGTTTGAGATAGAGACCTTCCATCAATAATAATAATAATTTCCCAAAGCACAAAATCATTACAATACGGATTTTTTTTTTATTCCATGGCAATTTTGAATACTAAAAACAACGTACGCTCTAAAATATTATACTTGTAAGTCAGAAATTGCATAACACTTCCAACATACACAGTGCCAGCTACACATGAAAAACTGTCTGTGCCTCAGCCTCCACTCGAGCACCGTGGAGGACATTTCTCTGGCTTCCTATGTGAGAGCTCTGCCATCAGCTGAGCCCGACTTAGAGGAGAGCATGAAGGAGTATGAATCATTTGAACTCTGTGGCTCTGTAATTCACTCTTTGCTGCCGACAGTAGAGATGATTAATTCTAAATATCCGTGTTCCACAGTGGCAGTAAAGCAGGGTCTCCCCATGGCTGATGCCTCACTCCCACACATCCAATTCCCAGGAGACGTGTGATCTATCATAAAAAGAGTGCGTTTGATCCCCAGAACGTTAGCCACAGTATCTAAAACGGGGTACCCCTGCATGGCGGCAGTTATCACAGTTCTGCCAGGAGGACTTGAGCTCTCTCAACTTGCTCCTTGTCCCTCCCACTGTCTTCCTCTAGCCTTCCCTCCGCCTCTCTGTGCGCCACACACACAACCAAACACAACAAAGTGGTTGTAAACCGGTGGGCAGTAAACAGAAATAGCTCTGTGATATTAGGATAAATTTACTAATGAGGAAAACCTACAAAGAAGCTACTAATGAGGCTCTCTGCCTCAAAAACACTATACTCTCAGCAAGAGTTAGGCAATCTAAAGCAGGCGAGGCGGGCAGAGTCAGGGAGGAGGCCTCTCACCTCTCTCTTCTCTCCTGTCTTTGCTCTCTGTGTGGTCAGCACAACTCAGTCCTCTGCTGAGTCAGCAGGAGAACACCCATTCTGTTTGCTTCTATCCTGGCCTCTCAGATTTCCGGGTTCTCAGAAGTCTTCCTCTAGTCTGGCTGTGACAACTAACACAAAGACCATAGAAGTGCCGTGTTGTTCCTTTTAAATTAAAAGTCTGAACATGTTAACAAAAGATCATTTCCTAGTGGGAAGCATACCTGAAAATTCATACTCTAGAACATTCTAAAATCCGAAAATGTTTTGTGAGCCAACAGCAGGCCACAAGCATGGTCCTCATAGTTGGTCACAGTCAAAACACAGACATACTGAGAGTATTGTATAAAACTACTTTCTGGCTATGTATACAAGAAGGCATGCCTGAAACAAATAAATTCCAAGTCACGCTTGGTCCTAGTCCCAGAATATCTCCTTATTACATGCAGAAATACTTCTGAATTAACGACTGGACACTCTCACTCCCAAGCACTTTGGATAAAGGGTCCTCAGGCAGGAGAAAAACTATCAGAGCTGAAGATTTCTTGAGTAAGAAGCAAATGACTTGGAAGCAAAGAAGAGGAAAGAGGGAGAAAAGAGTCCCACTGTGCCAGAACCCTTCTTATCACTGGCCCCACAACTGCCAAGGTCGTGACTCACTTTCAAAGAACTCAGCACTGTGCCTGGAAGGAGGACACCCAGTCACCACCGAAGAGCAGACAGGCCAGAAGCCCCTCTGTCCCGAAGGCCCCCTGGCCTGGCACAGATAGTAAAACTAATCCACAGAGCGAGCGGCGACTCGGGAGCAGATGAGGTCGTGAAGGGAGGTATGTGACAACATCAAAGCACGTTGTCAAAGCGTGACGCTACTGCTGCTGGATACGGTGGCCAGGACACCCACCATGAAGACAGTCCTCTGGGTAGCCTGCCATTAAATGCAAACCTTGATATGATACTCTACTGAGAAAAGCATGCCACCAACATGGAGGATTTCACTTCCGTGTTACAGATCAACGGCAAAACAAAAGCAAACTTAAAACCAGTTAATTGTTCACTCTCAGGGGCTGGTTAAGAAAGGACAGTGCTACACAGAGTGGAAAGCTACGTAGCTGTGTGTGGAAGGGATCCAAATGTGCAGACATGGCGATATGCGAAATGCACGGTAAGTGAGGAAAAAGCAGTTGTGGAAGAACAGGGATGACACGAGCTCTAAGAAGAAACATTGAGGACTGAAAGGGGAGGCAGCGCTCTCCTCTCCGAGGCTGTGTAAACACTTACTACTTCCCTACTGCTAAGTCTGTTTCTAAAATGCCAACGACGATGTGAGTTTTCATCTGCCCTCTGACTTCTGAACTACCAACAGGTACAGTGAAAAATTAAGGTAATTATGTCTACACATAACACAAGACCAGAATCCGTGTTTATAGGCCAAGCCTATTTAGGACAACCAACCCTTCTCTCTGCAGATGTAACCTTCAGACTTTGACTCCAAAACACATGCTGTAATGTTCAAAGACATCTGTAGTCTGCACTAACACATGCAGGGTTTTTTTTTTGTTTTTTTTTTTTGTTTTTTTTGGAGAAAAAAAAGTGCTATTTTTATCATAACAGTGTCAAGCTGCATCTACTCCAACAAATTGTGGGTTTCAGAGAAATAATCTACATTTTTCCCAAAGGTATCACATGGCAGCAGATCTGCTGATAGCAGTTCTGGGCCTTTCTTCATGAACTCAACTTATTTCTGAGAGAAAAGAGAAAACTGAGGCTACCCACCCGTGTACAGGCGCCAGCCTCCTGATGCGTGAGGCTGAGGGGCAGAGGCTTCTGGCAGCTCCCCTGGTGTGGCCCGCTCCCCACTCAGCCTCTCTCCTTCCAGATCCTTCCTATCGTTGTAATTCCATCAGTACTTTCCAGCCTCTGTTAATTCTTTCTCTTTCAGTTAGTCAAACCTTGTTTGCCATTTGAGAATGGATAATTCCAATTTCTTTTCAGGTCAACAAGTAATAAGCTCTAATTTTTAGATCAAAAGAAATTATTCTTAAAATTACAGTTTTACTTCCTTTCTTCAAATATTTCTGCTTTGGGCAGTTGTCACTGACTAGTGTCCACAAATCTTACATACCACGCAAGCCATCAATAATGCAACATTACTCTGCATTAATATTGAGCACATTGCATTTTCTTAAGTATGAAAGGTTAAGATTAACAGCCTCTTGTTCTTTCACTATGAAAATATTTGTAATTCTAAAAATGCAACATGCTATTTCCTACCTACATAAATTATAAATGCCCTGAATTCTTGAAGGATGGATAAATGCCGACGGCTACAAATTTTCATGGATCATCAGAGAAACGTGCCTTCTGAAGGTAAAACCGTGTTTCCCTCCCTCACTGGAGAAGGTTTTCTACAGCTCAGGAGTGTTAGGCGCCAGGTGACACCACATCCCCACACTGCTGAAGGGGGACGTCAGAACAAACCTCCCGAAGACAATTTCATAAGCTACAACATGTATTTCTAGAACCTTAAAGAACCACCTTTAGCCCTAAAAAAATCTCCCTCCACACATAAACACAGTAAACTGCCAGGAGCATATAGATTTATGTCCATGCGTTTTCATTAGGAGATAACATCTGAAAGAAGGAACCAGAAATATACAGTGTACATCAATCAGAAGGCAATTAAACCATTATTTCTAGAGCCATAAAAAAAAAGCTCTTGTACGTCAGTGACACAGGAAATGCATGATTCGGGGGAAGAAATGAACTGTGGTAACAGTTATGTTCAAGCTATGCAGTGG
>REGO01000013.1:5590422-5641642 GCA_010120015.1 Rhombomys opimus
TTCCATACACTGGGACAGGCGATTTATGTGATTCTAATCAAAACTGAAGACGAAGAGCAAGCACTGAAACGCCGAGTGCTGGGTTGCAGAGCTTGTTACCATCTGTTCCTGGAAACTGCCTCCCTCCCACCATCAAGGTTACACTGGGTTTTAAGGACCTGGCCTTCACTGACCACACCCAGCTTCTACATTTAACAGTCAGAGAACTGACCCTTCTACCTCGGGCAGGCTTCCCATTGGCAACATGGTAGTTGGAAGCTACCATATGATCCTAGCCCATCAGGGCCACCCCAGCCCTTCTAATGCCTCTGGGGATTAGTAAGCCATGAAGAAAATCAGGTGTTCAGTGAGCTCACTGTGCGGTTGTAAAATAATAGGTAAAATATTCAGGGAAAATGCACTTTCATCTCTTCTTATACCATGTTAAAAAAAATATTCCAAAGCATTGAATTAAAGAATCATGATTTCTAGATAAATCCATAAAACAAAAAGAAAACAGAGGGACCAGTGTTCCCAGTCATTTAAGCAATGAAAGAGAACAAAAATATGCACTTCAAAACATCAAAACCTTACCACAAAATTCAAAAAGAATAAGGATGAACTTGGCAGCTGTAGCTCCTCACTGCCATTTTACCAACGGGAAGCCTGAGGTCAAAGAATTAGGAGCGCAAAGCCATCTTTGACTTCACTATCTACACCTTCAAGGCTATAGAAAATCCTGTCTAAAAGTCAATAAACAAATAGATAACTGAGGAAAAATACATAACACAGAAGAGGTGGCATGAAGGCATGTGTGTGTGTGTGTGTGTGTGTGTATAACACAACTATAAAATCACAAACTCAAGTTAGGACATGAATGGGAAGGAAGCAGGAAGAGAGAAGGGGCAGGAGGGAGATCACCGTTAGTGCAAGGAAAAAAGTGCCAATGATAATTATCATTTTTACCTACGAGTAGGGAAATAAGACTTGTGGCTCTCAATCTAGACAAGACTAGCAAGAAGCCCTGCAGGCTCCTCTTGGAACCAAAACGGAGAAGCTTTCTGAAGGGGAATTTTACAACTTATCAAAAACCCTATGAAAGTTCGCAGCCTGCAATCAATACCTCCACCTTTAAGAGTTTGCTAAATGGAGATGGAGAGGTGGCTCAGCTGTTCAAAGCCTCAGCCGCTCTTGCAGAGAGCCGAAACTGGATTCCCTGCACAAATGTCTGTGACCCCCGTTCCAGGCAATCCAAAGGCATCCGTGGCTTCAGAGGGCGCCAAGCTCACAACCTCGACACACACATACACGCAGGCAAAACGCCACACACATAAAATGTGTCTTAAAACAACTTACTAAAGAAATCCCCCACAATCTATGCAATACCTTCTGTAGAAGGACTTACAGTAGCACGTGTTCCTGCTAGGAAACTCGGCAGGACAGCTAAGCAAGTTGTGGGAGATTCACAAAACTGAACATTCGCAGCCTGTTTTCAAAGCGGTTGTAGGGATAGCTGGCGAACGAATGAATGCAAGATTTCAAACTACTCAAGTGTAATCCACACACTGAACACACGCCTTTACATTTCATATGCAGAGAATCCCGCACAGTTTAACAACAGGGGTGTGCTTAGAAAGGCATCATTAGGCAGATCTGTCCATGTGAACATCATGGCAGGCACATGGACTAAGGCCACCACACACAAGGCCGTGGCTGGCATCTCTCTGAGGTACAGCATAACTCCATGTCTGTGTTCACACCAGGAGGGCTGAGAGACGGGGAGGGAGGGAGGAAGAGAGGGAGAGAGGGAGAGAGGAAGAGAGGGAGACCATGGCACAAATGGACAGACAGACTATGCATTCCGTTTCCTTTCTTGTTGAATAGTTTATTCTGCCTTCTAATCTTCCCAAAACTGATCTATTTAACTTTCATAATGAGAAAATCGTATAGTGGTATTGGAATTTTTAATTAAATGAAATACCAGCTTCATTATGTTACTTTCCTGTTCAAAAAGCTACCACAGGTACTGGGGAGAGAGCTCAGTGCTGAGAGCGCTTGCTGCTATAGCAAAGGACTTAGTTAAATTACCAGCACCCGATATATCCAGCAGCTCACAACCGCCTGTCACTTCAAGTCCCAGAGGATCCCACAACCTTCCGGCACCCACAGTCACCTGCACAGACAGCAGATATACACGTGACTATATGAAGACATGGATCTCCCCAGTCCACAAACTGCACTCCACTCGGGAGACCTCAAACGCCTGGACTACAGCACTGCTCTGCAGTCATTCTACTCACGTCCTCCCAGGAGCTCACAAGACTCAGAGAGCGAGCAAGTCCAAGGACCCTGAGTCTACCATCAACTACGGGAGAAACAAAAGTGCTCTAACAGGGCTGCAGAGATGGGTCACCAGTTAAGGGCACCCGCTGCTCTTCAGGAGGTCCAGGGTTCAGGTCCCAGCACCCACATGGCATCTCACAACCATCTATAAAAGGAGTCCTTTGGGCTCCAATGCCCTCTTCTGGTGTGCAGATATACATGCAGGCTGAAAGTCTATATACATAAAATACACAAATAAATAAAGCTTGAGCCAACTGTAGTAGTATACTCCTCTAATCCCAGCACTAGGGAGGCAGGGGCAGACAGATCTCTGAGTTCAAGGTCAGGATGATCCCAAGGATGCATCATTAAGCAACCCGAGCGGCCTAAGCAAGTAGCACAGGAGACTGGAAACCTCTAGAACAGTCTGTCCTTTCTGTGGCCTCTGACTGCGACTGGAGAACTGGCTGTGTTCAACTCTTCAGGCGGCTGCATTCAGCAGCGCCTTTCTGTCACCACTGAAAAGTGGCAACAGCTGTGGTGGCAGTGCCACAACCGGCTAGATTCCGACGACAGAAAACCAGTCAGCGCCCTGGACTGTAAGGCGGGCACAGTCGTGTCTGCCCTACACAGAGAAAGACAAATCATTACCCTGTCCCTATGACACAGAGTTCAAGTAGAGGAGCTGCTCGAGTTGGCTACGCAACGCAGGGAAGCCTGGCATTGGTAACTAACGCTGGCGTCCATAGGTCGGCTCCTGCCAGGGCTGACCTTGCTGTGGCTGCGGCTGAACTTCACCGCTAACTTTCTTCAAAGTCACCAAGCTGTAACGCTGGAGGTGGTGGTTCTCCCTGGATGAGAGGAGTGACTAACCCCACATGCGGAGCATCTCAGCGTCCCTCTGGTCCAGCGAGTCCAGATCCACCGGCAGCACTGCCCGCTCAAGGCCATTCAACTGACCTCAAGGGGTCAGAGCTGACTGTGACTGACGGCTGTGAATCCCACCTCACAGGTGCCCACAGGCCCTCCCAGACAAGTTCTACCTCCACAAACACAGTGATGCTCTCTGCAGAAGCTTCCGGCGGTTCTGGCCGCAGAGGTCAAGCTGACAACTGGGGAGCGGTGCTCCGATGGTCACGTGAGAAGACAGCACATGCACGTGCAAAGGCTACACAGGCAGGATACTGTCAAGGCTTACCTAGACTGAACGGTGTTAAAAAAAAAAAAAAACTATTCTGGTAATGGTGAAGAAAGAAAAAAAAAAAATGTCCCAGGATGTAATGCTGGACTGCAGTCGGTGAGTCTGTGGAGTTCTGTGATCGGGTGACAGGCAGGAAGCTGAAGTGAGGGTTTACGCATGTCTAATTAATCAAATCACCTCCATGCCACTTATCTTTGAGACTGGCATTAGAAGATCCCCCTCATGCCCCCAAATCATACAAATTCCATGGTTTCCTATTCATTAAGCCCAGCTGGGGCTGTGCTGATGTGTCATATTTTGACACATGGCCACAAGGGATGCACAATCAAAATTAAGAAGAGACCTTAAGCTGAAACCGGCATGCCCTGCTCCCGTGCGCAGCCTATGCCCGCACGAGGCGGAAGCTGCCGCTATCTTCCCCAAATGATGAGCATTAAGCTGCTAGAAACACATACAGACACACACTGGCAAGTTTTGCATAAAACATTTCTTTTAGCTTTCAACCAGGCACGTAGAAAGGATATTTACACCGAATTGCAAGGACACAGGCTATTATTACGTGGAGTTACATGCAGACTTTCAACACTATTACCGTCGTGTTTAGTGGCTAAACCCCGCCGCATTAATAAAGCCACATTCTTCCCATGCTCTAAACTCGCCATGGCTTCCCTCTACATTTAGCATGAATGTCATACTCGTCACATGCTGGGCCCCTCCGGTGTCCTGCTAGCGACACCCGCTCTCTGGGCCCATCTCACCCACTCCTCCTCATCCTGCAGCCTCTGCGAGACCCCACTCGGACTCCCTGGAGCTCATGGGCCTCTGCCATGCTGCCCTTCTTTCTCTGTTCTTTGTCTCTTGAGCAGCCCTTGTCCCTGCTGCTTCTTTTGTTTCAAAGGCTTTCCCCTCAAACCTCTGTGTGGCTCACTTCTCCCATCTCAGGTCAAATGTCACCCAGCCAGTGGGCCTCCCTGGCCGGCCCAGTAAGCGCAGCCCTGCACCTGCCATCAATCTCTGTCACATCCTCATCTCCCACCTCGTCTTTCTTTACAACACAAACACATTCCAGTGGGAAATGCCCCACTTCTGAGGATCATCTGGCCACCAAACCTCGAGGACGACATTTGCTTCCACTGCCGTGTCTGGAGCCATCTCTGACACCGGCGGGAACACGGTGCACATGAGCTCTGTAAATGACCAGAGATGACGCACACCCCTTTGGGCGCATCAGGTGACCAGGATGCTGGCGGACAAGAAGGCAAGTGACACAGAAATGGCGGTCCAGTGGTCGGAGCTGGCCAGCCGTATCTGATCTGGAGAAAAGAGGGAACCTACTGAACACGAGACAAAACACAAACCTTGCGCTACGGTTAGGGCACGGTCCGAGGGTGCTTGCCGTGGGGCGTCTGTTAGAGGAGTTGACACTGAGGGGCTGGGGGTGGAGATGGGGCCTGCTGAGGGCGTCTGGGTCACTGGTGGTATGCAGGACTGAAGAAGAGTGCTCTCCTAGGACTGCTCCTACCGATCTTGAGGCGGCTGTGAGGGAAAAGTGACTCCTCCCTTCTTCCCCCCGCCCTGGCTTCCGGCCTCACCACACGCCCTCTTCCCCACCTGTGCTCTGTCACCACATCAGGACCCAGCCCCCGAGATGTGACACAGCGGACTTGATCTTTGCCAGAGCCGATACCGCGCAGTTTGGACTTTCAACTTTCAGCTTCCCAAAGTGTGAGGTGAGTAAGGACCCAGCCTCTGAGACTCAGTGGGCGTGTCCAAACGCGCTAGCACAGTTGCACTAACATGGCTCTTCGGTCTGAGACTGAAGAACTTGAACTCTCTCACGTGGGTGGCTAGTCAAATCACGCACACTGCCTGGAATATTGTAGTTGCTCAATAAATACCACGACACTCTGAAATGCACATATGAAGAAATTTTTTATGTAATTTTAGGTTCCTTAGCTAATGTTTTTGTTAACATCCCTCTATGGTTCCTAAACCTTCTAGATGTGTGGATGCTAAAATGAAGCAGGAGAAGGCCCATCCAGGAACACAGGTGAAGCACAGCCCTGAAGACTGTTTTGTTAAGTAGGAAGGATTTCTTTTAATCCCTAAAAACCTCAAAGAGGCTTTCCAAGCGCAAACAGACTTCAGCTCTTCCACATTTTTCATGCCCAGAAACTGGGACATTAAAATGCCAGGAACCCTTTCAATATCGGAACCCTGTGATAAATGCCGGGGGAGCTATCAGGCGACCAAGATTACTCCCCTGGAGCTGCCAGAGAACCAGATGCTTCTGTCAAAACAATATCAATTTGGCTTTGAAAAAAGCTGTGGCCTCGGCCCCAAACGGGGAGGGCAGGTGGGGCGAGTGTGGGCCCATGCTCCCCGAAGCCTTGGGGGGCAGTCCCTGACTGTGCTGCCCCCAGCTGTGCACAGCTCTTCTGCATGTAAGAAACAGGAACTGGGGGGGGGGGCTTCGTACAGCCCTGCTCGGGACGAAGTGGCGTCGCAGTGACCCAAAAGGTCCAAAGCCCGCACTGATACTCTATTTTCAGAGAAATCGAACACAGATAAATAAAAGTCTCAGCAAGACGCTAAAACATTAAAACAGTTCTTAACACGCCAACACATACAGCGAAGACAACTGTGTTTTTCATGGCATCTAGCCGGAAACACCAAGCTGGGGGACTCGCTCCTTAATGGTGACCTTGTAAGAGGCACTGATCCTGGGTGTCCGTCTCCGCAGGCTCCCCAGAAACCAGCACGGAGACTGGGAGTTTGTGAGCGTACTAAGGCGTCCACACTTTGTGCTTTAAGGACGCCCAGTCTCCACATTTACAGCTCACAGAGCTTGCCTCGTGTTCGAAGTCACTGCCGAGCTTATTCTGTCTGTCTTTAGCCCCGGCCAGGCCCCTGGGAGCACACGTGCTCGGGCTTTCCTAATCAGCAGTCCCACCTGAGCACAACTCCCGCAATTAGACCTCGGCGACAGTGTCCTTTCTTCCCAGCTGGCCACAGGGCCCTGACTGGGCATGGCCCGGAGCTGTGACTTCCCCCTTCTCCCTCCTTTTCTCTGCCGTTGGTGCCTGAGGGACACAGCCCACATCTTCATTCTCTTCTCTCAGGGCACCCATCAGGAACCTCCCCCATGAAACACAGCCCCTAAAAACCCGTTTACTGACACTACATGCAGCACACACATACAGGCATGCGTGCCTGGAAATGCTGAGTAAGATGCTCTGCCCATCTGCCTCCGTCCACTAAAAGACGTGGCCTGGGCCTGGGCAAAGCCCTGAATGGAATAATAACTGAAAACCTCCCTCCCTTCCTGATCCTCACTTACAGAGTGCTACAGACCTGAGACCTTTTTCTAAGATACCTTTTTTTTTTCCCTTTTAATCCAAACGCCAAAATAAGTTCGCTTTCCTGGCCCACTGCAGCAGTCGAAGGATAACATAATAAAATTCCCTAGACAGTAAAGAAAGAGGCTACCTCACCTCCTCCCCTGTGGAGGGCCCGGTGTCTGCTGCTCCACGGCCACTGGATGATGTGAATGGCAGAAAACTGAGCATTCGACATCAACACTCAACCTCAGAGGGTGACCTCCGAGCTTTCGTGTGGGGGTAGTTACAGTTTTGTCACTTGAAAAATAATAAATACACATGCCAGAGGAGAAGAAGGAAACAGAACGGTGCACCTGAAGGCTTAGCTGTCTACACCAGGGCAGTGGGCTGCTGTCTGGCCTCGAGCTGGTCAGGCCCTTGCCTTCACCGTGAGGCAGATTGGAAGAGGCAGGTGGGAGCCAGCTTGAGGGACCCCGGGACAGGACAACACACTGCCTCGTGCGGGAGAGCCTCTGGAGCCCGGAGGACCCAGAGAATCAGTTCCAATCTCATCAGCGGAGGCTCATGTGCACCTCATTAACTTGGCTGTAATGGTGCTGGCTAGAAAGACAGGAAAGGGAGGGAGAGAGGGGCAGGCCAAGGCAGGAGAGGGGGAAAGGAGGGCAGGGGGAGTCACCGGAAGTTGTCTTCATTCCGGGGGCCAGTGCCAGTCACGAGAGCACCAGAAAGCCGCCAGAGCAGCAGCAGCAGCAACAGCAGAGAGGGCTCTGCTAGAACTCTGCCTCCATGGCTGTCTGCAACCGTGCTCAACCGGCGAAACAAAGCTCCATTTTTGAGCACCGGCCATAGGCCCCCTCTCTATATCCTGCCAAGAGAGCTATACAAGCTCCTCCTTCAAGGGTCTCAATAGATGTTCACCATTTTAAGCGGGGTCCTTCAAAATATGCTTAGCTCCTGGCTTTAAATCGCACCTACCACATACTGACCCATGGCTCAGCACAGGTAACTGAGCCTCTCTCTGCATCTGTGAAATGGGAGCGGAGTGACAGCATCAGTGACGCAGGCACACGATGTGCTGGGTACGCTGGAGTAAGATTTTAAACACACATGCTGACCATCTCTTCTCCACCGGAAATCTGCAGCAGCAAATGCCCCACGGCTGCAAGCACTTCCAAGCGTCATGAAAATGAGATGGTAGCTTTTCAGATGAGGGTGCTCAACAAGAATCTGGACAGATGTTCCCAAACCAGAAGACTTCTAACGCGTGAAACGCTTCAGGCTATGAAAGCATCCACCCGCAGACCTCTACGGCTTCCGTCATGGTAACTGTTGTGTGGGAACACAGCCTTTCTTTTAATAAGTGCTCACTGGGCTTCATTAGAGCAGTGGCTTCCGGTGGTATTTGTCATTCCAACACCACGTGAAAGTCCCTTCTCCATCTGAGGGCCCTCCAGCTCAGCTGCTGGCACAGTCCCTGGTGCCCTGCGTGGAGGCAAGGTGGCACAGTCACGGAGGGGGCTTTCCGTCTCTCAACAAATCTTTGAGTTTCCAAACTTAAGAGTTACGGCATCTCAGGATTTCAAACTCTAGGACGAACCCTGAATGATGTAATAGAACAAAATGAGCATGTTTTTAACTATTTTTACAATCTGCTGACCTAGATTTTTTTTTTTTTTATCAAACCTGCTTTATTTAGGGTTATTAAACGCTTCCACCTCCCTTCCAACCCCCCAACACCGGGTAGGAGGGAAAGACGGTTAGTGGGGACGAAGGTGGAGCTCCCTTTTCTACTTCCCGCTGGGTAGGGTTATAGGAATCTTTTGAAGACAATACCAGTATCACTGGTCCAGAAATCCAGAAGCCCAGGTAACCAGCAAATCAGCAAAAAGCAAACACAGCAGCAGGACAAACTTGCAGCAAACAGTCCTCCTCCGAGCCCTTCTTCCTCTGGGCTGTCATATTTACACCCCTCAAAGTCCTCAGAATTCAACTAATTCTACCCAGCAAAGACCACCCTCTACACCAGACACTTAACAGGTGTGGACAAACTAAAATCCCCAACTTGGAATTTTAACAAAAACATGTTTACATATCCTAAGCCAAATCATCCACAACAAAAATTCAAATTCTTGACATTTTTTTACAAAAATCTAATCAGAACAATGATTTATTGCATATTTCAAAGCAGCTTAAAGAGAGAATTTTGAGCATTCCAGCACAAAGGAACCTAAAATGTCTGAGGTGACATATGCAAATTACCCTAATTTAATCATCTGCCCATTGCACACAAGTCAAAATCTCACAATGTACCTACAAACATATACAATGATGTGTCAATTAAACAAGTAAATATGCCATCTAACTACAAAAATGCAATATCAATAGATGAAGGCCTACAAAAAAATATCTAGACAGTCATTTTAATAAAATGAAGGGCGGTCTTTAAAATATAGCCCACCCAGTTAGAGCCATTAAAACCTGAGTCTAACAGTCAGCACCGCGTGCTGAGCCAGTGCTATCAGTGCGATAATGCTGAAGCAGTCCCAGCTCTCTCCCAGGTGCTGGAGGATCTCCACCAGGACGGCCTCCTGTCCTTGGTGCCGATTTAAACCGCAAGGCTGCTTCCGCTGTTCTCTGCTTTGTACCTTATAGGAACCAGCACGGTGAAAGGAAGCCTTTAAGATAATATTTATTTGCAGAAACAAACATCGATTCAAGGCTCTCAGAAGCACATGTGTGCATTGAGAAGCGCACTGAGGGAACCCTAGTATTTTATCATGCCGTGCGCATCATTAGGCTGTACCTGGGTATCTCTGCTCGGCTCCCTCCCAATATTTCACGTCAAGCTTTCCCACCAACTGAAGCCATTCTCCTGCTCCACCTGCATATTATCCACAATAATGACGCCGGTAAATATCATGTCAGGCCGCCTAGGATTACACAGACACGACGTAGTTTAAGAAGGAATGCTTCTCTCCAGCTTACAAGTTAAGCAAGATAAAGCCGTGACAAACACTGTAGGCTATAAATACAGACATCCACCACTGCGCTGCACTTAGTCATGTCTGGGTTGAACAAATGTTAATTACAGAGAATTTGAAAATGGGGCTTGTTAATGTCATTTTTAATTTAGCATGTTACAGTGTAAATGTTTTCCATTGTGTTAATTTACACCTGTTATCACGGGCGTCATTATTAGGTTTACAGAGGATCAGCTCTCTGTGACTCTTAAAATTTGCTTAAAATGGCAGAAACAATTACTAATTAGAAGGGCATGTTTACTTTAATTATATTTATTTCCTAGTCTAGTTTTTTTTTTTAACACAGCGCACTATGGAAGTGTATGATTTCATTAGCGAAATCAATTTATCACAAGCAATTTCTCAAATGAACATTGTTTTTTAAAGACTGCCACAGATTCTTTCAGTGTTTCCAAACCCCCTTGGATGGTTTTTCTGCAGGGAGTCCTCTACATGGACTCTCTCACTGCTGATCTCAAGGCTCCACTGCTTTCCTTAGCAATGATAATTCATCTCCCAAGAATACTAATGCAAATTTTAAGATATGGTGTGCAAATATGCAAATGAACTTGGTGCAATTATATTCAAAGTGATATTCAAAATTAACATGGGGTTTATTTACTGGTATTTATACTCACAAATTTCATTTAAAAAATCCTTCTAAATATAGGAAGAGAAAATTTCAACTATAAATCAAATGACACAGAATATCTTTCTCCCCTAAATTCGGTTTGGCGTTGTTTATACAATGACGTTTTGAGGGGTGGAGGCCCCATACTGGGCCACAGAAATCAAGAATGCAAAGTCCACAGCTGGGCAAGTTTGATGATGCCTTTTCTCCCCACAGCAATCCACACAGCACCTTCCAGGATGGTATCCAGTAGGGAAGGAAGGAAGCTTCCTTGCCAGTACCAATTTGATTTCCCCTTTGTCCTGTGACCAAAGACAGCATGTGCAATGGAATCTTACCATCAAATTCTGGTGGGCACGAGCAATGGCAGAGGCCTGAATGATTGGGGGGGGGCTTCACATGGCTTTTTACCCAGCAACCTACGGAGGAGCGTTGCTCTGTAAGGGGAATCAACTGGAATTGATGAGAAACCACTGGGTTTTGCAAGACCATACACGTCACTAATGGCTTTTGAAGAGCGGAAAGACTATTCTAGATTAAAGACCCTGAAGAACTGGAAGAACTAATTACTATGTGAGACTCTTGACTGAAGTCTCAGTTTTTTTAAGGAATTAATACTTAAGAGTTCAAATGCTGTGGCACTTGGTAAAATGAAAACACAGACTAGATAATACTTTATTGAAGTGCGAACCGCCGTCCTGTGGTAAAGAATGGATACTCAGGGGAAGCTAGGATGGGCCTGGGCTGCGGCACTGTCCACACATCCGGTAAGCAGCATGGGAACTGTGAAGCAAGCCAAGCGGTTCACGTAGCCATGGTGTAAATGGGGAGCAGTGGGGAAGGGCACCTCCATGTCGACATGCCATCCTCTGCTCTTCCACAAGCTTGGAATTTTCTTTTTAATTACAAGCTGAGAAAATACAAACAAACCCAGGGTCCGGTGGGAGGTTAAATCGGGAGTACTTTTCACATAGCTGCTTCTATATAACTTCCAAGAGGCACCAGTATACGGATGTCAGTGTAGACCTTTGAATGGTAACATAAAGCCAATAAGATGGCAGCACCGACAGTACAGATGGCATCTTGTCCCCACTCACGATACTGCTCATGCTGTTCCCTGGAAGTACACTCTGAGCACTTACATTTTGCACTCAACACGGCATCTATGCCACAGAGTAGCTAAGACATTTTGTACAGACGCAGGCACCCTGCACCAGGCTAGGCCGGGTGACCCTGTGCTTGTGAGAAAAGATGCACTTGCATTTTATACAGCTGGGGTTTGGCTTAATTTTCAGGCAGGTTCTCTCTGTCTTAACTATCCATGAGAGATTAGCTCCAGGATCCTCGTAAATACAGCAGAGTCCTCGCTACACACACACACACACACACACACACACACACACACACAAAATACACACACACCTGGATGCTCCTTCCACTGAAGGAGGTGGACAAGATGCAAAGCCTGTGTGCTCACCTACACAAACCTTCCTCTGCAGAGTAACCCGCCCCTAGAAGACTTATAAGACCCTGTAAGATATAAACACCAGAAAGATGATCAGGAAATGATGGGGAGATTTGAAAAAGTGTGTATATCTTCAGTAAAGCTGCTCTTTTTCTCCCTGATATTTTGATCCTCAGATAGTTAAAATACTCAGCCCTGAACCCACAGATACGGACAGCCGACGACATTTATTTACCTCATTCCAGCATTCTACATTTATCAAACACACAACTTTCTCAAAGAAAGGACACAATGCAGGTAGAACCTTGTTCAGTTGAAAGAAATCCCCCAGAACCCTGACAGGGTTCCAGCCACCCAACCCTCTCCGAAACATGGGGGCTTGACCACACCCACTAATTATCATTTGATAAAATGATACAGGCAACCCCTCCCAGGGGCCACTTCGAGAGGCCAGCCCCTCTAAAGAAGGCCTATATGAACAGTGCCACACACCAAAGTACACTGGCTATGCTCTTCCCCCAGCTAGATGTTAAGTGCTCAAATCTGTCACATTCCTTGTAATTGACACTGGACTTGCCAATAACTGTACCGTTTATGGAGAGAAATTACTTCCTAAATTTCCAGGTTCTCTCAGAGGCTTGCCCATTCCTCCTATCCCACACTGTCGTTCAAGAAGTTGCCTTCAGCATGACACGGTGGTGCATGCCCTTCATCCCAGCACCCAGGAGGCAGAGACAGGTGAATCTTTGTGAGTCCAAGCCCAGCCTAGCCCACAAAACAAGTTCCATGTCATCCAAGGCTACACATCGAGACCCTGTCTCAACCAAACAAAAATGAACAAAACAGGGAAGCAGGTTATCAAGCTGCTACATTTAAATATTTGGTCACTTCCACTCCTGGACAGATTTTTAATTATCAATATAAGGAACTAAGGAAGTGCAAACGGGGGGAGAGCCAGGTGGCGCAGTGGGTAAAGGTACTCGCCACCCGAGTTTGAACTCCAAGACCCACGTGACAGGTGGAGAGAACCACGTCCACAGGTTACCCTTTGACCTCCACAGATGTGCTGAGGTACAGGTTTCCACTGCCCACCACACGTGAGATGAAATTGCATTTTTAAAAGAAGTAAATAAATACATATATTGAACAAGATCTGGAAAACACTAGCTCAAACAATTTAATGCCTCTGGGGAAGAAGCAGGGGCCGCTGGTGACGAGCCAGTTAAGACTGGGGAGCCAATAAATCAGCAGCTCAGCAGCTCTCACCCGGTCTCAAACATACCTCAGCACTTGCAATGTTCTGAGGCCGAAAATAGATCTTCTCTCTCCAGAAAAGGAAAGAATTAGGATGAGGCGAGGCTTGTTAAGAGAAACAAGAGAGGCTGGCCTTGAACCTGACAGTCCTATCTCCCCGCTCCCTTTCTGCAAGCTACAGAGTTCAAGTGATAGAAACGAACATGGCTTCCGCCTCTTATCCATTGTCAGCATGGAGTCAAGTTCACGCCCAGGGAGCCGGACAGCATGTGTGGTGTGTTCACCTCTGGGTTCATGTGTGTACAGCATACACTGTGAGGTATTTAAAGGATAACCCCAAGAAAGCAGGGTCGATTTCATCAAAATATAACCCTCCTCTTAGAAACCAGGAACCAGAGTAATTAGATTACAATCTCTCCAACACTGTGAGAGAGATTTGATCAATTAGAGCCAAGATCAGTTACATTATTTGGTTTACCTAAGTAATGGACCCTTAAATGCAATCAATACTTCTCCAGGCTGTGAGCCTCCAAGACCTGAGATGCATTCAACAGAACACAAATGGAGTTTTCAAAGGATCGCAAGGCGGTCAATCGCAGACTGGGGCTGCGGGCCAAGGGTCGAGGCAGGGGAGGGAGGGGTGGGCAGGGTTGAGGGGTGGGGCAGGGACTAAGGTTGCTACGTAGGACCTTCATTTCCTTCCCTCATTTCTGTGCCGTCTTCACGTTTCTCATCTTTCACAGCTCAAACAGGAATTAAATTTGAAACATCAAGAAATCTCAATCCCAGAATGAGCGATCACATCATTCAATTTCTTTTTAAAATGCCAATATTAGAACTCAGTTGATAAGGGAAAGAAAAAAAAGATTAATATTCAATTTCTGTGTTTAAAAAGACACAACTTATGTAACTTACATAGTGACCCTAAAAAAAAAAACAACCCAGAGGAAGTGACTCCCACCCTTTCCATCCCTTCGCCCACATACATTTAGAGAAGAGGAGTATGGGTATCAGCCCTCTCGAATCACCTTTGTTTAGAACATGTCCTTAAAGGGCCCTTTACCACACCAAACTCTCGTAGTGCCCACAGTGCCTGGCTCTACTCTATGACAAGTCCATAATTAGGTTAGAAATTGTCATTTACTTGGGAGGTCTGCTTGCCACCAATTTAGGGACTAAAATAATGGATCTGTAAACTCCCGATGTTTTTCTCAGTCCACAGATCACCATCGGAAAGGAGGTCTGCAGAGCTGGACAGGGCCAGAAGCGACCACTCATTTGTCCTGCTCAACCTCCCGCTGCATCCGCCCAGGCACGCGCACCTGCGGCGTGCAGAGCTCTTATGCATCAGTCATTTGCTTAACACACTTGTAATAATGAGAGAGCAAAGCAACGAGCTCTTGGCTTCCTTGGGAGTGAGGTTTCTGTTAAAGTGCGTGGAGGAATGTGGCAAGAGGGGAAGCAGAGGGGACAATTTACCCTGAGCGCACTCTGCACGGCTTTGAAGTCTCTGCCTTCGTGATGAAGAGATTCTGAGATAGTCTGAAACAACGGGCAATCAAAAAAGTCGTTTATATTTACCTTTTAGCATCAATTACCTTCCTCTTGGCAGCAGCTGGGAAATTATGTTTTACTCAAAAGTCAGCCTGTTGACTTTATTTACACAACACCTGAACCTTGTTGGGTGTCAGCATGTTAGCCACCGTGGAATTTCAAATGTTACTGTGTGGCAGCATTTGGCTCTGACAGCAGCATTCTGAACGACTCTATCATCATCACCCCTAAAATCGGATGTGCTTAGGCTCTTGAGGGTGGAAGCCAATGGGGGGGGGGCTAGAAACCGGCTGTCCCTGTCCATTCAAATCATCTTCCTGGTGATACAGACACCACATGAGATGTCCGACCTTGCCACCAAGGCAGGGGGCTGCCAACATGCCGCCCGCACAGCTGCCTTCTAAACCAGGACAAAAGCTAAGCGCCTAGAATGGTTCTCAGGGCAGAGCCTGAGAATGTGGCTACCATGAAGGCTTCCATGAGCGGCAGCCACAGGACATGCTTGAGTGTCTAGCGTCTTTCTGGCCAAACCGGCTGATTCACCAAAACGAGGTCATAAAAACTCTCCCCTGTGGGGTGTCTGCTGGCGGGCTTGTGGATGCTAGGTAAGGATCTGCTAGCTGAGCCATCTTCTTCATCCCCCTTGATAGCACAAAAGGCTCATTTTTCCTTTTTGCTATTTCTTGAAGAGACCTGAAGGGTGTGAAATGCAGAGCCCCAAATCCAAGTACAGGAGGCCCAGCAGTCCCCTAAGCTACACTGACTAGCTGGACATGGACCATCTCTACTCAGGGCTGGATCTGCAGTATCTGCAGTTCTACACCTGGGCATGGATCTTCGATGCCCACCTAACCAGTCCCGAAGGCCACAGAGGTCCTGTTGATGAGGAAGCTGCTGCAATCAGGAAGATGACAAGGCTGTAGGTTGAGTAAACTCAGCTTCTGGGGCCATGTGTGCCACCTGCTCAGATGTACACTCCTCTGGGCGACTAACGCCCTTTGATGCGCTGGACGAGCATCCTGGGGCAGATTCTATGTGGCAACTTGGTTGGGCCACTAGGAGCCCTGGGTCTCACTGTCCCAGGGGCTTCTGAGAGGCCACCTTCCTCAGCTAAGGTGGCTAGGTACCGTACAGCCACCTGAGGGCTGGAGTGAGACACAGAGGCTGACCACTCCACAGGGAAGAGGGAACTCCTCCCGTCTGCTGGAGCCAGGCCATCACCTCTCCCCTCACGGCACCGGCTTTCTCCAGCGTCACTTCTCTTGAGTCTCTGGCTTGCCAACATACCCCAAGGAGCTAGAAACTTGTTAACCGCCATGATCGTGTGAGTTTGGTCCTAAAAATAAATTTCCTCAGAAAGGTAGATAGTAGAGATGCAGTAACCCACCCCACTGGTCCTATGTCTCAGGAAAACTTGAACTACAACCTCCAGTGCTATGTTTTTGCCAGTAGTTACATCTATCTACCGGATCCCTCCTGGCAACAGGACCCTCTGCCTCATCTAGATATCACCACGCTTTGAGAAGAATGTGGTTGGCCTCTTCGTAAGTGCTACCCTCCATGAGAAGAAAAGCTGAATTAGCTGTATTCCCACACGGGGCGTGGAGCACACGGGTGTGACGGAGCCTGAGCACAGTAGAGCCTTTACCCTTGCTTTGCCCTGGAACTACGTAAGAACAGGCTACAGTGCCCTTGGTTGTGCTACTGGCTTTCTTTCATTTTTCTCTGAGTATATCTTTAGTATTCCTGTTCATATAAATTACCGTGAGGCCAAGGTACTGCCTAGTGCCTCCTCAAGAGATAGCTGGGACACGAGCACAGAATTTATACGGAGAGCCAGCTTCATCTTTACTGTGTTAGTGTCACGACTTTTGCAGGCCCTGCCCCCTCATCCAGAGGACAACCCTCTTGCTTCTCTCCTCAGAGATGGTTCACATATCACAGGATCCAACAGAGGGCAGAGATGGCACCTGGCCCTTGCAGGATTCTCCTCAGCACCTTCCTCCTGGCAAAGAGGTCTCCAGCTCTCTTGGCAAGCCGCAATCACGGCAGGCCCAACCTCAAGAATTCTTACTCAGTTGTAAGGTTAGGAGCTAGGTGTAGAGAGAAATAAGGCCAGGGCATTAATACAGAAATTTAAACAATTCCAGCAAGAACCAATGTTCTCTCTAAGCTGTTGGCCAAAAAACAATTTTTAAAGATCCAGATAGCACACATCTTAGGCTTTGTGGACCCAATAGTATCTGCAACAATTGCTCACTTCTGCCACGGTGAAATGAAAGCAGCCAAAGTCAACAGGTGAGTGAATAAACACAGCCATGTTCCGACAAAACGCCATTTACGAAAGTAAGTGGCGGGTGCTGCATGCCCCGGCCGCAGTTTGCAGGTTAGTCTGCGAGTCACCAGGCAGAAGCGGATGCTCAGCAAACAGAAACACACTCGACTACATGAGTTAGCTAGCTCATGTTACTGCTTGTCTGTGACACGGGAGACTCTCAGCGGCTCATGCTGATCAATATTCTCTCTCTCTCTCTTTCTGGCACTCCCTCTATGTATTACATTAATGATCCCGTGCAAACAAGAAAAAGCCTTGTTATGAGACACACCTGTCTGTCCCACTCCTCGCTGTGGTCCGACTATCAGACGCCAGCTCGCGCTGCTTCTAGGATTCCATTAGACCTGGACTAGGCCTCACCTACTTGTACTTCCTAAACACGCTGGTCAAAACAGCTTGCCGTCTTCTAGAATCCTATTCTCCTTGGTTCACAAAGTACCATCTGAAATGGCTGTCCAAGCACGCCTCAAAGTCCTTCCCCTGCCCAAGAGACCAAAATGCACTTTTAGCAACTCTCATTGTCTCGCTTTAAGTCCTCCAAATCTGTCTACTCTGCCCTTTCCAATTTGAAGATCATTTTCCTGATAAGGTTGATAAAATCAAAACAAGGCTCCAGCTCACCCGCGTTCTTCCTTCTGTTTATAACATACCGTCTGGTCTACATGCACCTATGTCACTGGGGTTATTCTGGCTTCAGAAATAACTGTTTGCAGACTGCTGTCTGCATGTGACTCTCCAAGGTTTGCCTGGGACGGTCTTGCACACGCCTCTGCCCCGGGTAACCGTTAGCAGAGCCCTCAAGTGCCTGATGTGAACGGTGGGTTCCAGGAGCAGAGAAGAAGAAATGACAAAGTGTGTCACAGGCTTCCCGTCTCTCTCTCCCCCGTGCACAGGAATAAAAGGCATCTCTATCGAGATGACTACTCCTGCCATTTACCGACAGGGTGACCTTGGAATACCTTCTTTAATCTAAGGCTTGGTTTTGCTCCACAGCGTCTCTGTGCCTGTGAAATGATTAGACGCGTGATTAAGCACTTCATGCGGGACACAGATCACACAGTCAATGCTCAACAGATGCTACCAATTGTTATCAGTAACACTCTCACCAATGTCGCTACTGTCCTCTGCGTCCCCCACGGCAACGGCCACGCCCTCCTGGTTCAGTGTGCCCTTCCTCCTTCCTCACATCTTTTCTTCCCACCGAGCTCTCGCTCCTGGGTGAAAACTCCTCTCCCAGGTGCTCGGGAGAGCAGGGAAGCTTGACAGTCTCCCTTCAGGCAAAGACGAGACCTGCATTTCCAACCCACAGAGCTGCTGAGCTGCTCTGGCAGGAAGGCAGACCTGGCTCAATGAGCCCCTGGGAAGCTTCAGCTCCCGGAATCAACGCAAACTGCCATCGCTCATGGAGCCCTTGGGAACCCACCACCATGACCACCAAGGCGAGGACAGTTCAGCTCTTATAGACTGCTCCAGTAAACCGTACTAGCTGGAGATTCAACGATTACACTGACACTTCCAAAGACTGATCAAAGGTATGCTCCAACTGGGCACCAGAAAAGGGACCCTCAGGGAGAAACCAGGGAGAGCTAGCGATTAATATCAGCCACCAAAATGGCAGCCGGTCCCTAACGCAGCTCTCCCATAGTGACAAGCATTTTCCCAAATGTCACATCATGCTTCGTTCTCAACAATTCTCGTGGAAGGTGAAGCCCAGAGAATCCACCCCAAGGACACCACTGGGAAAGACAGAAGCTCATTTTTTTGCAAACTCTCCACACCCGGAGCTCACACTTCCGTTTAATCATGTCAACTTTCACAAAGATGGCCCAGTCTTGTTTTCAATTTAAAAATAAGAGCCTCTATAAAATTCGTAACTAAAATCCGGACATGTACCTTTACAGTCACGTGTAAACCTTGTTGATCAGAGCAGCGAAGTCAGGTGGGAGTGCTGTGTGCATACAGGTAGGTAATGTGTATAGACATATATAATGTATAGACATATAAAGTATATAGACATATAAATGTAGTGAAAATAGTACTTATCATAGGAGAAAATGACCTGCAAATCATATAGTATAAAAACTTAGAATAGGACAGGTGGTCTACAGAACACAGCTTTAATCCTAGCACTTGGGAAGCAGAGGCAGGGAAATCTCTAAGTTCGAGGCTACCCTGGTCTACAAAGCGAGTTCCAGGACAGCCAGGGCCCTTCGGAGAAACTCTGTCTCAATAAAACAAAAACCTTAACAACTTAGAAGAGAGAAAGATTTGTTTGCTTGTTTGAAACAAGGCTCTTACTGCATAGCCTGGGCTGGCCTCAGACTCAGACACCAGCCCCTTTGCCTCCCGAGTTCTTAAAGGCATGTGCCGCCATGCCTAGCAAATATATGAAGGTTTTTCCCCCTCTTTTATTTATTTATTTTAAATTTTATATGTGTGGGTGTTTTGCCCGCATGCCATGCCCAAGGAAGCCAGAAGAGGGCACTGGATTTCACGGGACTGGATTTCAGACAGCTGTGTGTCACCACGAAGGTGCTGGGAATTGAACTTGGGTTCTCTGGAAGATCAGCCAGTGCTCTTCAACCACCAAACCATCTCTCCAGCCAAAAAAGGGGGGGCACTTTTTATTTTTACATGTATGAGTTTTTGCCTACCTGTATGTATGTGCACCGTGTGTGTGCCTGGTGCCCCTGAGGGCACGAGCAGGGCACGAGATGCCCCGGAACTGGAGTCTCCGGCAGCTGTGTGGAAGCTAGGGTCCTCTGCACTCGCATCAAGCGCTCGTGAGCACTGAGCCATCCCTTCAGCCCTTCCACAAAGAACTCTTAGAACACAATGCTGAAAATACCAACCACCAACCCCACACAGGCAAAGGATTTCTGGAGACACCCCTCTAGGGACTGCTCAACAGCCAGCCGGCACAGAGGTGCTCACCACCCTAAGTCAGAGGTGAGGCTCGACTTTGTCAGAGCGACGCGCGACACAGGCTACCTGGACCCAGAAGCAGCGAGTGGCCACCCGAGGGAGGCTGGCAAGGGAGACCCCCACGCTGCTGGTGCGAGTGTGACGGGGAAGGTAGGAAGGTGTTTGAAAACTGACTGTGCAAGCGTCAGGGCTGCAAACGTCTCTACGGGCACCACCGAGGTGCCTGGCTATTGCACGTGTGAGCCATGCGGTGGCGCATGTTAGACCTCAATACAGATAACCATTTTCAGAACAAAAACCGTACACATTCATTTCTGTTCCAGACCCAAAGTGAACTGACAAAGAAGTGACGAAAAGGAGGCTGATTGGACCTTGAAGCCACAGCAATGAAAACCCAGCGGAGGAAGACCATGGCCTGGGATCCGGTACTGAGGCCTCCAGCGCAACAGTGCGCAATGAAAACCTCTCTGGCACAAAGCACAGAAGACACCAGCCTCAAGAGCACCATGCGTGTGCCATTTCTTTCCTGCCTTAAATAAATCAAGCTGTGCGAAACAACAAATCAAACACACATCGGCCAGACCATGGGAGCGCACCAGGGGGCCTGGCGCACTCGAGTGACGGCATGATGACCAACACTTCACGAAGCGTGCTCACTGTCCCTCTCTACCTCGATGCTGACCTCTGCGGGCAGAGTCCTCTGAACTCGCTCAGCTCTGTGGTGTCTGCACACCTGCGACCTCCAGCCAGCTGAATTTGGGCAAGGATGCTGGGCTAACAGGGAATGTTCCGTCTGTAACAGCTACAGAGCCAGCCCACACGTGTTACACCCTCCCCCCTCACAACCACTTCAAAGGAGTAGAGAGTCCGGGGGCAGAGATGCTGAGCCACAGAAGGGCCGGCCTACCTAGGTCACAGGGCTAGAAGGAGCAAAGCTGAGCATCAGGCCAGTCTGGCTCCAACGGCCAGGCCTTTAACTACGGAGGTCAATGCACTTCACAACATCTGTCTCCTCTGTAAGACAGTCAAAGGCTTTGCTAAAATACATGCAAGACTAACACACACACACACACACACACACACACACACACACACACACACACACCTCTTTCACAGAGCCATGTAAAACTTGTTTAAATACTTATATTTGCAAACACAGAACCCAGTACTCCGGCATGCCCCTCCCTCACTTCACTTTCTTGTAAAAAAAAAAAAAAATCATACATGAGTGTGGACTTCGGTCACAGCTAAGGAAACAAAGCTGGTTCAATGATATTAACCAAAACGATCTTTGACTCCCACAACTCTTTCTTCCTGCAGTCCGTTTTCTGTTCAGGCGCCGCCACAGCCAACAGGCGCCACGGTGCCTTCTCCTCCTCTGGGCTGTGACAGTGTCACGGGTGTGGTGAGCGTGGCGGTATGAGGGAGCTCCGGACAGGTAGGTTCTCTACATCGTGCGCCGCCCTCCTCCCGAGACTGTAGCTCTGGTGTTAGGAGAACGCTGCAGAGGTGGAGGGCCATCTCATCTCATCCCACCAAAGGTGCTATGGCACCAATGCCAACTCCAGTCACCAAACAGGACAAGTGTTGACCATGGTGCTGCTTTGCCCTTCTCAGCACGTCCTGCTCCCCGGAACCGAGTCACAAATGCCGAAATGAAGAGGGAGGACTAGCTATACAAACACAGCAACTTATTTTTATGTGGGACCAATCCAGCATAATGATGTCAAAATAATAATAATAATAATAATAATAATAATAATAATAATAAAACAGGCCAAGACCTGCACAATCTCAAGGCAACCAACATCCCAGCATGCATCAGAAAGGCGCCTTGCGGGCCCCTCTAGCTGAGGAATCCCTGGCAGTGGCTAAGGGACGGCCTTTTCCTTTGAGACTGTGGTGGGAGTAGGTTGGTGGGATCTGCTGGGGGATCCCACACCCATGTGTATCCCAGCAGCGCTACCTGACGCAGCAGGAGGACATCAAGGAAAGAAGAGGAGTAAATATGTCCTAATACCCTGCACACACGGATGAAATTCTCGAAGAACAGCTTGGTTGATTTTAAAATAAAAATAAACATACCAAAAAGGCATTCCGTGATCCCGCGGTGGCTCTGATGGCTCCCTGCTCTGCAGGCTTACGTCTCAGCCTCAAAAGGAGCAAGGTGTACTTTCTCCACGGAGATAAAAATGCGCACCAGCATGGGGCTGCAGAGGTGGCTCAGCAGTGAAAAAGAGCGCTGGCTGCTCCTGGCGAAGGAGCCATGCTCACTTCCCGGCACAACGTGGCAGCTCACAACCATCCGTAACTCCAGTTCCAGGGGATCTGACACCCCCTCCTTGCCAGTTCAGGCACTGCACACATGTGGTATGCACACATGCATACAAGCAAAACACTGAAATAACCAAATTAAACACATTTCTGACGTACATCAACCGACCTTCACAGAATTTGAGAAATTTGTCCCAGCCTAGCTGAGGGCAGATCAGGAAAAGGGGGGAGTGAGGGAGGGAAAGGATCCCAGGATAAAGGAAGCAGCTGCCCTTGTACATGCTTGGACGGAAAAACATGAACTGAAAGTTTGAAATGAGTTACTAGAAAAAGACAGAGACTTCCAAAGCTGGATTTCAGACGATTTTCCCATCGTTGTCAATGGAGCTTTAACCCTTTGCAGTGGACAGTGTCAGGAATGAACCTGGGTTTTTTCTAGGGAGAAACCTCCTATTCACACACCAGACCACCAATAGAGCTGGCTACCTAGTCTCAAGTCTTGGAAAACTTCACAGTAAAATGTTCTGTGCTCGGTCCAGTTTGCTTAGACTCTGGGAGGCGTCCTGGCCTGGCGTGTGGCCCATGCCTAAAGGGCAGAGGCTAGAGAAAACTGCACCTCATTCCATCCCCCAAGTGGACCAACGGGTATCTTCATCAGGAGAGGTGGATATAAAAATGGATGGAAAGGTTTCCATCTGAGTTGACCTTACCCCAGAGACCCTTCCCTGGCTGAGCCTATAAAATGTGAAACTGAGAGAGACAGGAGAAGGCAGGGCAGAAGGTGGCCCTGCAGGGGCTGCAGTTGTCAGAGCCCAGCAGGGGAGCCCCAAGATTGTGAAAATCCCTTTATTCCAGCCTGGCCTTCCAGAAGTACAGCTGGCTAAACACTCTGGGGTCAACCAGGAAGCCAACCAGAACTTGGATTTAAAAACTATTATTGTTTCGCTGAGATCAGATGAAGAAAAAAAGAAAAAAAAAATCTCTGAAGTGAGGAGGGGGAAATAAAACAATAAAAACACCTGGGTGGTGAGCACAGACCATGAGCTCAGAATGCTGTGCTCATTCTGACCCAACCCTGGGAACAGGAGCCTGTCCGGTGATCGGGTGGTCCTGGCTTACACTGAGACACCCGGAAGGCTCTCAGATGGCCCAAGACACACCATGACTTCTTACTCAGGCAAAAGCAAGTACTCTGAGAAAAGCATCCAGGACTCAGGGCCCGAGGCATTTTCTCCAGATTAAGATCTGTGGAAGATGAGCTCGAAATGAAGGTTTACTCAAGACACATGGAAACCAAACAACAACCGCACGGAGGAGACGCCAAGGAAATAAGAAACCACAGATGTAACGTTCCGTGCGCTTCAGATGTTCCGATTACCAGATCCAGAACACAAAAGATCAACACATGAGACACTAAAGACGCCGGAGACAGATTCTCAGCGACAAGGAGGCTGAAAGGGCTATCAAAAATGACTGGGCATGAGGAAGGCTGGCCGGAGGCACGCCGTTACAGTAAGAAAATTACTGGGTTCTAGTGTTCCGTTGCAGTGTCTAGAGGTCACACAATGATGTACCATGTATTTCAGAAGGACCAGAAGAGGAGAGGGAATGTTTTTCACAACAAGGAAATGGTGTTAGAGGAGAAGTTTATCCTTATTTGAAAATAATTTATCCTTATTTGAAAAATACATAATGTATATATGTATTTAAACATCACAGGGCATCCCATAGATGCACACTATTATGTCAATTAAAATTTAATCTAAAAAATGAGAAGAAATGGACAGGTTTTCAAATATCTTTCAGTCACGCAAAGTGGGAAGAGTTGTGCCCTTGGCTCCTATGAACAGCGCTCACTGAGCTGAAAACGATCGAGATGGCCAATCTTCTGTAACGCGGGTTTTACCACAACTCTTTAAAAAAAAGAGCAGGCTGAGGTTACAAGGACTCAATAAACACTTTAAACAAGCAAACAACAGCAACAAACCTTTCTGGTTATATGGAGGGAGTGGAGGAAGCTCTGAGTGAGTGCCCATGAGAAGGTGGCAAGCCTTCCTTCCTGGGGCGGCTCAGGGAGGAAATGAGAACGCCTCCTGTCTGGTCTGTGTGTGGGCGTTGACTGTGTGTACACGATGTCCACCATAGCGTAGGGCCTGAAAACCGCTCTACCAAGATCAGCCGGACCTGTCTAGTGACCCAACTGTATAACCTCAACCCCTGCCTCCTTGCTCATCCGTAATAATGCAGACTCCGCAATTCCGCTCTTCGCAATGGACCCGGCTCTCTGTTCAATTCCACGGAGCATGCTGAGGTTCCAGTATATTGCCGTCTCTCCACCAGAAAGCCAGTCTACCCAACCCCAGCTCTCTGTGTCTGTCTTCTTCTTCATTCCCTCATCGCCTCTAGTCAGACTGATTCCCTAGAGGCTGAGCAAAGATTTAGAAGTTATTCAAATTAAAAATTTGCCAGCAGATTATACAGCATATTAACGAAAGCTGAGAAGAGAGTTAAAGGAATGGATCCCAAAGGCAATTCTAGGAAACAAGGGAAGGAAAATGCAAAGGTTATGTTAACCTGGGTGGGGAACGTAGTAAGAATTGCTGAGAGATGTCTGATTGGATCTTGAAAGGGGAAAAATAGGTGAAAGGATAAAGATAGCAAAGTATTCAAGGAGATAACAGTCTTTCCCAGGAGCATTGGAAGATACAGCCACATATACATTATTCAGAGTAAATACACCAGAGCTACTGCGAAGCTGAAAAGCATCTATGATGGACAGGTGTTAAGGAGCAACCCAGTCCAGAAAACACAGATGCGTCGAGGAGAAATTCTGTGTCTACAGTTGCCTGACTTGCCTCAGCCCCTTCTCATTCCCAGAACTAACCCAATAGGGAAGAGCAGCTAAAACACAGGGAAGAGGTCAAGGGTACTGAGGCCACTTCTCCCAGCACGCCTGGAGTGAACACCCACAGCCACAACATAACTGGACGAACCAAGTCTTGCCTTCCAACAGTGACATTTCTGAAGTTCTCATCCACATGCTAACAAGAGACTGAACTGTTTGTTTGTTTGTTTGTTTGTTTGTAGACAGGGTGTCACTATGGAGCACACTGGCCTGAAACTCACTATGTAAATCAGGCTGGCCTCAGACTCCCAGAGACCCACCTGCCTCTGCCTCCCAAGTGCTGGGATTAAAGGCATGTGCCACCAGGCCCAGCTTGACTGAAAGTATTACTTGCTTCTAAGCTGGTGTATTCCAAGTCAACAGGACGGCCTAGCACAGAGAGAGGAATCTGTGTTACCCTTCCTCGATAAAGCTGGTAACCAATTCCTGTCACCTCTCTATCAGCAGCTACAGAAGAAACCGGGCATAGCCTCCACACCCATCATTTGTTTCCCTGGGGACAGAAACCACAGCAAGACTGGTAAGCACGACCCCACCAGCAGGAAACAGCACCACTACTCAGCGATTGCTGAGGTGCCCACGCTCACCTCCACCCTGTCTAATGAGAGAGCATTCATCTGCCAGAGCCTCATAAAAAGCATCCGTGACATGCGCTTCAGTTTTAAAAAAATCTATAGATACATTATGATTAGACACTCTTCTATAATAGTAGCTAGCCAGAAAAGAGGAAGAGATAATGAATAATACCCCAGGGAGGGAAAACCCCTTTTTCAGCTGGTTTAAGTCGTGTCGATAATGTGCGCAGGGCGTTTTGCATTTACCATAAAGCTTTTCAATTAGCTCCTAGCCCAGTTAACCTTCTAGCTCCCAGAAAATATAATTCATGCACATTTTACACCATGCAGCATCCTGCTAGCTATTATCCATCATTTACAAGTGTTATTTGTCTATAAAAATGACACTAAATTTTTGAAAAATGGGACTGCTTTGCCTGCTTCTGGCTGTGTTTTAATAAATGGCACCAATGCAAAAGGCTTTAAGTCACATAAAAAGCAATTAGTCAGGGAAGCAATAAATATTTTTTAAAAGGATATAAATGATGGCTTGTCCAGATAGCCAAATGTCTATAAGCTGATACACAATAAAACAAGGGCTGGCTTGAAAGGGCGCAGTCCATTACTTATTGTTAATAAAGTAGAGTAAATCTTGTGCTTCTTGCTCATACAGAAGCTTAAACAGAAACACAAGTAGAAAGCATACGCTTACAGAAAATGGACTGAACTATCAGAGAGAAAAGCCAGCAGACAGATTCGTAACAAATAACTGTTGCCCTCTTACACAGCATCTGTGTTTATTAAGAACTATTATGCGCTAAACAACATTTAGTTTCATTTAGCTGACACCTGTGCCCAAAACGTGAATCCCAGGACAGATGATAAAATAATTTGGGGGGAGACAAAACCTTGTAACCAGATGCCTCAGTCTTTCTGATCAACTTACTATAGGGTAATACGTTTTGTTCTTCCATTCAAAAAAACCTATCCTCAAGAGATCTAGTAGGATCTTTAAAAAAACTACATCAGCATAGCACCACTGAAGAACAGCTTCCAAACGCATTACCTTCAAGTAACTTGGTCTCTTATGTCGCTTACCTGTCTAAAATTAAGCATAAAAGGGTTTCCAAGAAGAGAAGACATAAAATGAACTTCACTTCACAGTTCTCCAGGCACGCCAGCAGACAGCTGCCATTATTACAGGGCACACATATAAATCGGTGATTACATACAACAGTTAAGCAAGAGAAGAGACGAAGGCAATTAGAGGGCTAGAATTCCCAAGAAGCATATATACAGTCAATGTGGCTAAACAGTAGTTCACGCGTGGTTAAAATAAAAGCTTCCCTCCAGATATTTCTGGCACTGTGACGTGTGAGGGAAAGAGAGCAGGAGGTCCATACCACTGTCTTAAAGGGGGAAACGGTGAGGGATCAATGAGTTATAATTTTAACTCAGTTTACTATTCCTTTTCAAGCTGAACTCTAAGCCTTTCCTGTGTCAAAATTTAAAATAGTGTTGGATAAGCTGGGATTAGAATACATTAGAGAGGGGGAGGAAAACACTCCCATTTTACATGAGAAGGGGAGTGGCCTGGGCTTGGTTTTCTCTGTTCTCTGCCATTTGAATGGGGGCAAAAATGCCATTTGTAATCTTATTTTCCATTTCTCAGATGTGTTTTATTAACTCCTGCTTTATTGCAACTAGATATTCTAATTGGCCCACTGTGGACATACAGCAGCTAGATGTTGATTACCCTCTAATGTGGCCATTGCCATGTGCAGAGGGAAGGTCCTGGCAGACCAGTGAAACCCCACTTACTGGCCGTTACTTCACACTAACACACCATGAGCAGACAGCTCCAGAGCACAGCTGCTCCAGAGCACAGCACTGAGCACCCCTGTGTCCACCCTTGATTCTCAAAGTGCTCTGAAGAAACAAGATCTCCCTTCTACTCACTCCAGACGAAAACCAAATAATCAGGATCATTTCTGCAGTACCTTCTGCTCTTCAAACCACTTGTGATCTGTTCATTGAACACTGTTACTCTTTGCACCTGCAATGTCCCCTACTGGCTGCTGTTCTCAGCGTCTTTCTTCCCCTTCCCCCCGGGGGCACCATCTGAGGAGGCGGGGTAAGCTGTAAGAGGTGAGCCCAATGTGATGTGAGCAGGTGGCCCTGTCCACTTGGAAGGTCAAGGCATGAGTTAACCATCGAATTCCCAGAAAGTGAACTCACGCACATTTCACAGCATGCAGAGTCCTAGTAGCCATTACCCATCATCCGCAGCTTCTCCGTTCCTGTGTTGCTGTGCTCTGAACACCCTCCAGGCAATGGATCCATCTGTCCCAGCCTGCCTTCTCTATCATGGACTGAGACCCTTTAAAACTGAGCCAAAATAAATCTGCTGTTTGACGTCATTTTTTTCAGGGACTGTGATCACGGAGACACAGAAGGAAATACTACACCACACCCTACCTTGCCTCATCTGCAAAGAAAGAAAAAACACTGCCCAGTGCTGCTATGTCACAGAGAAGAAAACAGGGAAGACAATTAGAGAGCTCGGCAAAGGCCAGGGACACCAATTCCCTCTACCTCAAGCAGCCACACTCCCTCCCTAAAGTCCAACAAGGCCCTGGGCGATCCTCACTCGGCCAGTAAACATTAAAACGCAGCTGTCCACATGAGACTCAGCTTACGGGGTGCTCTTTGGAGCTCAGGCAGGCGCCCTGCCCATTCTGCCCCAGAGGGATGTGCACGTTTATTACTCCTTCCACTCCCACCTGCTGCCAAGGAAGGTGCTGGGGATCGTGCCAACGGTGAGCCGGCTACCTCCTTCCTTCCCGAAGACAAAGGGCCAAGCAGGCAAACCTGAGCCTGTGAGTCCATGCGTTTGCCCATCAGAGCGCACCTGAACCTGATCCGGGAGCCCACACACTCGCCATCAGAGCCACCTGAGCTTGGCTGTGAGCCCACACTCGCCATCAGAGCGCACCTGAGCCTGATCCGGGAGCCCACACACTCGCCATCAGAGCACACCTGAGCTTGATCCAGGAGCCCACACACTCGCCATCAGAGCACACCTGAGCTTGGCTGTGAGCCCACACTCGCCATCAGAGCGCACCTGAGCCTGATCCGGGAGCCCACACACTCGCCATCAGAGCGCACCTGAAGCTGATCAACAGTGGTTTCTGTCTGATCTGTCTGTGCCCTAAAAGAAGTATGTGGCAAACACTTTTAACAGCTCTGTCTGGTCTAGACTAATAGCACCACAAAGAATTTCAACAACAAAAATCTAAGCAGAACGCTACAGAAACAAAGTCGAAATTTCACTGAGAAACTGACAGCAGCCTTCGTAGTAAAGGTAATTAACAGTTCATAAGAGCATCATATTGCTTCCCGTGACACATTTCTCTGGAAGGCACGAGACTCTGGGCAGCCACCACTTTTCCCACGCACAGACACAAAGCAGGCAGGGGTATTTGTCAGCTGCTTCATGAGAGAACTCTGGACCAGAAATTTAAAATATTTGTCTAAGCTATCCATTGGTGACAACGTGGAGATATGAATTGAGGTCTCCAAACTCCCTGCTAACTAAATAACGGCCCAGAAGAGACACACAAAAGTCAGCACAAACAGAGCGCCCGCTGTTTACACTACCCCCAATAAATGTTTGTTCCAGGAAAAAGAGTTCAAACAAGATGGGAAATAGTTCAAACACAAAGGGCTGAAGGGTTCAATATAGGAGGAAAATATGTTTGCTCTTAATACAGTGGAGGAATTGCTCGTGGACGGCTTGCTCTTCTGTCAAGGCCAGCCTTGTACTGCCCAGGGCTGCAGGATCCAGAGCCACGGGGATCACAACCAACTTCTCCCCCAATGCCCCGAGTTCCTGTTGTGCTAAGTCGTTGTGCCTCTGATCTGAAATGTGAAGGATCATTTTGGGCAAAGTTTAAATGTGTGCTACAGATAAATGACTCAGAGCTAGCTACGTAATAAGAAAGAAAGAAAGAAAGAAAGAAAGAGAGAGAGAGAGAGAGAGAGAGAGAGAGAAAGAAAGAAAGAAAGAAAGAAAGAAAGAAAGAAAGAAAGAAAGAAAGAAAAGAAAGAAAACAAAAATCTGGGAATCCAGGGAAGGCACAAAAAGAAAAACCATGAGACAGAAACAGCCACAGCACGTGGTTCCTGACAAGCTGGGGACAAAATTACTTGGAGCTGCTAAGGCTGTGGGGAAATTTCCTTCTGGAGGTGGGGAGGGACTGGTAATTGGCCTCTAACACAACCTAGAAAGGAAATAATTCAACAGGAAGACTAGTTATTTCGAATAGCCAGCGGGCTGCCATGCAAAGGCCTGGACTTCCAGGAAGCTCCAGAGCTCAAAACTAGAAAGACAAAAAGCAGGAGCCTGTATGCCAAGAGCAGAACTTTCTAATAATCAGAGCTGCTCTTCAGCAGTGGGGCCACCTAAAAGCCCTGCAGGTGTGTACTCCCAGCCACGTCCAGTAGCCGCTCAGGGCCCTGTGAAGGAGGCCGGCAGGGAGGCCTCAGGAAGATCTGTGGAGGCAGGAAATGCCAGGGTACTGTAAACAATCTCAATTCTACCACATCAGGACTGTGTGACAGAATGGCACTCCCACACAAGCTTGCCCTCTAAAGCAGTCGGTGAGAACCCCTGGAAGAGCTATTTTTAAAAGTGCTCCCGGATCCTCACACCCAAAATCTCAGTCCCAGAGGCAAGACCAGGATTCTAAATTTTTAAAAGCTTCCTACAAATTGCAAGTTGATCGGTTTTGATAACTACTAATAAAGTTTTTTAGCCTATGTATTCATCTGTAAAAGGATAATATCTCCCCCTACTTATATCCTGGAAATATATGCATAAAATTAGATGTAAAATATTTAGCATTATGACTACATCCAGAAAGTGTCCCTTAACAAATCAGTTCTTTCCAATCCATGAGCAAACTAAAGAGCCCTGCTGATTGCAAGCGAGAACAGTATGGCATGTGTACAGTTCACAGTTTGCCTTTCCTGTTTTCTAACTGTGCTTTGTCCTTCAAGCCACACAGGTATCCAATACAAAAGAATTTTAACCCATCGAATCAAATGCTTTCTCTGAATACTGCCATGAAATTAATCAAGAAGCACTTAGGAGTTGAAGAGAGTACCAGGGAGCTGGAGGTTGGCTTCCCCTCTTTTGTAATAATCAGAAGCTCATAATGTAAGCTCTTTACTCTACCAAGCTTAAAATCCATGTTTATTCTCCTACAGTGGTGTAACCACAAAAGACCACATTTTTCTTCTTTGTACCAAGCAGTCGTCTTCCCTCATTCAACATCCTGCCGGGCACAGGGGCAGAAGAACCCCTATTCTGACATTTATACCACTGCAAATGGCTTCAGCTCTTTAACTCTAGAGCTGCTTCTTCTGCACACTGGGGTGAGCGTTCAGATGCCCCGACAGGAAAGAAAAGGCGGGTAACGAGCAACCTGGAAGAAATGGGAAAATATCTCTGGATTCCAGGATTTCCAATTATTAGGCTATGTTTGGGTGGCTTTATAAACACACACACACACACACACACACACACACACACACACACACACGTGCACACAAACTGCAAAGCATGCTTGAGCACATCGAAAGGTTAAACTCCAAGCAGCTAATATGGATGTGAGAAGAAGTAACTGTCAAACACTTAACCTTTCACAGATTAAAAACGTCTGACTCACAGATGTGAAAACATCGTTGCTGTAATTGTTCTAAGTAGAAATCTGAGCATTTTTAGAAGATACATCACTTTTTTTTCTTTTGGAGCAGTCATGTTTACGCCCCAGGTCAACTTCCTTATTCGTGACAGACTCATCCTGCCCTGCATTTCTGCTCAGATGCCGATTCCCCTGAACCCTTCTTCATTCACCCTGAAGACGCATTCTTGGAAAGCTTGCAAGCTGAATTCTAATCACCAGTTCTATCTCCACACTGTTCCCCACACAGCGATCTTAAAAACGCTTTGTCTTCGTTTCTGACTGATCCTGGTTGGCTGTGGCTCCTGAAGCCTCTGCTGCCTGCCACTTCCCTGCGCTCGTTTGTGCCACGTAATTTACAAGTGTCAGTTGATAGTAGTTGCTCAACCAAGTCTGCTGGATGAAGTCATTATCTTTAACACCTAGGTATCTACTCCCGAGGATCCACTTCCATGACGTCTCTTTGTCTCGTAAATGGTTACCCCTGCTGAACGTGCTTGCTAATTTTAATAAATGGGATTTGTCTCATGATAGCACTTCCTGTTTCTGATTCTCAGTACACTGCTGACAGGAATGAACATTCTGCGCAGCCGCATTTGGGTGGCAGCTCTGCTCGCCACGCTGTAGGTAAGAAACCAAACGCGAATGTCAAATGGCTGTACACTTTAGAACTGTCACTTTAAAACACTTGAAATGCACTGCAATTCAAGGCTAAACGTCTTGTAAACAAAGGTCTGATAATATATATCCACTTTTAAGAGAAACAAAAATGTGCATAGAATGCTGGAACTACAGGTATGTAAAATATAAGATTTAAAAAAAAATAAACATTGTTGGTAAGAAAAATCCAGGAGATCTTTTAAATGTAAGTAGGAGCGATGGGGGAGGAGCTTCCATCCTAAATCTGCTCATATCATGTGAGTGGGGCAGGAAATGTTAATTGTGAGGTATGCAGCAGGCCCCTGTGAATGAAAAGGCCGATTTCCAAGGCAGGCTCTGCAGACCTGAGGAAGACAGGCCACACCATGCACACAGCCTCTGCCTCATCTGCAGGGGGCACACTCAGAGGTCCTGAGCTAGAGGGATGAACTGCCATGCTCTGCCTCCTGCCCAAGGCTTCGGACAGTCAACATGAACACCTTGTTCTGAAGGTGTCGGGGCTGAGGTGACTGGGGGATAACGTGGTGACCTCTCAAGGCCGAGAGACAAGGGTCTGGGTGCTCAGAAGCGATGTGAACGACGGGCAGGCCAGGCCGCAGCCAGAAGAGAGCCCAGGCTGCGCTGGCTAAGTTTGGGTTCGGTGAAAGCGTGTCAGGAGATGAAGTGGAGAACAGAGGAGGCGGTCTCCAGACGTCAACCTCAGGCCTCCATGAATGCACACATAAGCATGCATGCATGTGCACTCTGCACACACACACACACACACACACACACACACACAATAAATAAACAGGAGCCGGTGCACCTATCAGCAGGCAGTACAAGGGATGCAGCCAAAGAATGAGCAAAAGCATAAAATTCTGAAGCAAATGGGATGACACTGCCATAAAAACACAACTGCGTTTCTCCTTTCTCTGCCTCCACAAATCAGCTTTTTCTCAGAAGACACTCTGTCCACCTGAAAGTCCCAGCGAGGAGACACTCAGCAACAGCCTGCACAAATGTGGAAACGTGCGGGTCACCTTGCTCAGCAGTTATCACTCACTTCTACACCTTCCACAGCAGTTAGCAGGCAGAAGTGAAGGATCAGCCACTGAGCGCTGAAGTCTCGGCTCCATGAGATAGATGGCTAGCAAAGCCACTTGCCCTTGAACTCCACAGGAAGACATGCTGACCTCCCTCGCCCAGGCTCAGACTGCCCTCTCAGTGACCTCTTGGCCCGAGAGAACACGCTGCAGGTGGAGGGGACAGACAGAAAGCCAGGTTCTGAACGGGATGGACTCACGGCCTACATTACACCAGGAGGAAAGGCCTGTAAGCCTGAGCGTGCCACCCTCAGACCGGGAAGTGAGGTGTGCACCGGCCGTCACGGGCAAGCCTGACCGCTGGACCCGCTTCCCTCGTCATTAACTGCGAGGTCCTGGCCTTGAGGGCTGATTATCGCCTGCTCCACCGATGCTGACCTGCTTGGTCCTGTTACACTCAAGTGTGCTTGGAGCACGCCACAGATTTTCTGCACTCGGAAGAGCCCTCCTGAAGCACGCTTTCAGGATCACGGCTGCAGCAGCTCGTGTTCTACCCTGGGCATTTTACTTTCACTTCCTCTCCCTGACATCATCTTTCCTTAGCTGCGTCCTTTTGTTCTCTGTTCCTCTTCCCACATCACCTGGTGCAGCTAATGGAGTTAATTACATTACAATGTAAATATTAAAATACAAAAAAACAGTTGCTAGACCTTGCTGCAGGATTTTTTTTTTTTTTTCAAAATACAAGATACAGTTTAACATTCACAGTTCAAATGGTGAGGGTAAATTCCCAACCCTCAGCTTCAGACAGTGAATTACATATATATACAGTATATGATTGTGTATATCACACAGCCGTACTGTAGTCTACCACACTCTGGTGGGTTGAGTTTTATAAGCCCTCCCTCTAACACCCAGGGCTCTTAAGGCTCGGCGCACCCTCAGGAAGAGAACTCGGAAGAAGGCCGAGAGCTGGCCGGAGGGGAGAAGAGCTGTGAAGCACTGGTGTGTGGGCTGTCACAGGTGTCGGCTCGCAGGCAGGGGCCAGCCACATGGGATCCGCACAAGATCAAGCCGGTCAAGGCTGCAACATGGATGGGGCGGGGCTGAGACCCTCCCCTTCACAGGAGAGCTACTGGCAAACGGATGGCTTCTGAGCGAGGCCACTCTCCTTTGGGGAGGTGGCTATTGGTAGGGTGCTCATGCCCCCGAGGATGGCCCTATATCCACGTGCATATGGGTGGGACTCAGTGAACTCAGGATTATTGATAGCAGTGGGAAAAATAAGAAACATAAGGTAAGGAAGGAGATGGGAAGAAGGCACTACTGAAGCTCGGGAAGCTAGAGGAAGGCAGCAGAGGATGGCTATGAACAATATATGATATAATTGTGTGCATTTTCAGAGAATAAAAATATAGAAGGGGAAGGAGGCGGGGGTTGCAGATTGAAGGCAGCGATCAAAATAACGCCTCTAAAAGTCAAAGCCCAAACAACCACCAGAAACAGAAGAGAAGCTTCAACAGAGCCTCCCTGAAGCCCCTCAGAGGGCCTCAAACTCTGCTGATGGCCTCTGGCTTCCAGCCTGCGAGACTGTGAGACAGTAAGAGCCTGTTGCTCAGACACTCAGACTGTGCTACCTCACAGCGGTGGCCTGAGCAAATGCATACACACACCTTGCATTTTCCCTGTCCACCTAAAAGCTCAACAAAATGTGTGTTCTGTCGTAAAACAAAATCAACTGCAGCCCTAACCAAGTGCACTATGCTGGTCATAACTTAAAAATTTAAAGAATGATTATGGTTGTCTAATATTCAAAGGTTGCCACCTATGACTAAATGGTTGGTTTCGGATAGCCTCTTCATTAGAGCCAAATTTATTTTTCTACAGTTAAAGACTGACATAACATTAAAGTTTAAGGTTGTGAAGAATTAGCTTCGTGTGCAAGGTTCGCCCATGATACACATATGGAATAACTGAGAGGCGCAAAAAGAAAAATTGTTAAATTATGGAAAACAAGAAGCTCTGAGCTACATCACTGTAGTGCCTTGGGAAACGTGTTCAAAGACCTCCCTCCGACATCAAAACCTGCAGAGGCTCAAGCAAGGCCCTTCCTAAACCAGCACAGTATTTGCATGCAGCCCACACACACCTTCCTGCGCTTGAAATCACCTCCAGATTGCTTGCAATACTGAATACAGCATAAATGTCACGTAGATGGTTACTGTGTACCTTTTCAGTGTGGACGCGCTTTTAACACTGTTTTCAGCCTGAGGTTCACGAATGCTCGGGTGTAGGACAGCTATGAGGGCCAACGGTGTTGCTAAAGCGCTTTCAGAGGAGCTCAGCTTTCATAACCCAGACTGAGGCTGAGTAAAACCCCAGAGAAAAGGCCATCTCCAAGCCCTGCCTCAGCTCAGCCCAGCAACAGGCCTGGCGTCATTGTAAGCCTCAGTGTCCTCCACGCATCTGCCAGAGGCACCTAGCTCAGCTCTGCACGCACACCCAGCAGACCTCATGGAGCCGACTCTACTGCCCCCTCCCTCTAGAGAAATCCCCACTTCCTGTGCTCCTGGACTCTTCTCCCTCACATCCTCTTCCTGCTCCTCCAGTCTGTACTCCCTCCTCTTTCTTGCTGGCCCACTCCTTCCCAGCCTTTAATTCTAACCCTAATCTCTTGCCTACCACAACAGCAGTCTCAAGGAAAAAAAAAACAACAGATATGTTAATACAACGGCATGCCTGCACTTCCACATACTTATATTTAGGCTTGTTTTCACAGTTGATCCACACAGCATGGGGAGATGAGATGACTTGGAAAATAGCTCATTAACAGATTAGTATCTTAAAGAAAGTTTACACATCCCAGCACCTTGCTTACAACACTCTGGCTTGGCAGAACTCTATCTCCATAGACCTGGGAAACAGCGAAAGCCCAAGGTGTCTGTGAACTCTCAACCTACCGCAGGCCACGTGCTTCTAATGCAAATGCAAATACGAGCCTCCCGAAGAGCCAGCAGCCAGGACAGAGCCAAGGACAGACCCCCAAACCACGACTGACCTTATTTCTCCTGACAACACAAATTCTGACCTTGGGGAATTAAGAAATATTTTGGAAACTGCAAATTAAATGACAAAAGTCCACTTCTGAATCATGTGGAGAAGGTAAGCAGAGACAGCAGGAAGCCTGAAGGTAACAGTGTTCTAATTTAAATATTTTTAAAAGTTCCTTTACAGGCTTATAATTCTTTGTAGCAAAGACAGCATTTGTTTATAATACAAAGGAGGGAAAACAGGAAAGTGACCATCCCTCTTGCTGGACAGTAAGTTCAGAGAACTATTTGGGGAAAGAACTTGGCTACCTCTGATGATGTACTTCCTTCAATTAGGTCCTGCCTTCTGACTTCCTTTTCAGCTATTAATATATCAGTGGATTAATCTGCTAGAAAAGTTAGCACTCAAGGTCCAACCACCTGTTAATAGCACCAACTGGATACCAAACTTTCAACGAGCCTTTTAAGGGAGCTTCCCAATTTCTGAACCCTAACACTAGGTAAGCCATCCTATCTTCCTCATCCAACTATTTCAAAACCCCCTTCAACAGCATGCTTCCACTCCAGGCACCAAGCCCCAGCCCTGAGGGATGACAGGTTCACCCCATTCCTCTGAAAGCCGTGAGAACGGCGGAAGCCAGCATTACCCTCCAGCCTGTCTGCTTACTCCTCAGAATACCCTAGGAAAACTCTTAACTATCAACTTTTCCACACAGCACGAGCAAGAGAGAGCTTGCAGGATAAACATTCCTAGCCCTTAAATACTGCCAGACCAAAAATCATGCTATTTCTAGACAAAGCAACAACAATGCCGCCAAAAGATGTTGATTAGAGAAATAACAAGTATTTCAGCATAATTAACAAAAAAAAAATCTCCAATTATGTATTTTATGCTTCTAAATTTTACTGTCCTCTCTAGGCTCTGGCTAAATTGCCACAGGTTTATGCAGTGACGTCTCACGTGACTATGGTCCAGGCGTTATCCATCTTCTCTCTGACGTGTTTTGTGTTTATCAAAGATACGGTGCTATCAGAATACTTCAGTGCCTGGAGGGTCCTACCAACAACCCCAAACAGCTCAGCTTCTTTTTGCAGACTCAGGTCGGGGGGTTTCTTTCATTCCAGGCTAAGAATCAGGCTAGTGTGCTTCTCACATGACAGTGGACCACAGGAACCTGTGTCTTCGGGAGCCAGGTAAGTTTCTCCTGATGACACGAACGTCTCTATCCAGTCAGCACACAGACACAAAGGCCCGGTAGCCGCCGGTGAAGACGGACCTGAAATGTCACTGCCTTGTTCTCCCAACTGTGCCTTATCCTCAATTAGCTCTCAACTCCAAGCTGAGATGTCTTATCTAACACCCTGACAATTAACATGTCACCACTGAGATTATGAGCACAGATTCCTAGGGCTTTTGCAGTCAAGATCGAGGAAGATTGTCAGGACCCTGTCAGGCTGTGGGTAGGGATTTCTTTCCCAGTGAGTGTTCAGATAACTTCCCAGGGCTGGAAGAAAGATTTGCCTCCTGAACCTTTCCACTAGAGATGGAAATACCTCACCATCAAACATGGCACTGCTAGTGCAGAGAGACACAGAGATACCTTAAAACCTAGTGTCCCACCATAGCCTAGACGACCCTCTCAAACAGCTGCAGCTCCGGCGCTGGAAGCCAGTTGTCTCTCCCTCCACACCACTGGACTGTGATGAAGAGGCATAACTAACTGCCTCCCAGCCCTGTGGTTCCTCCCCACTCTCTCCCTGTTCCGTTAGTCACCTCCTGCTGGGACACCGGAGACTGGGTAGGGGAAGCTGAAGGTCCCCGGTGAGCCATAAAGGTGATTTAATGGAGCAGCGGTATGTTTTTACCAGACAGGGAAGGGTGGGCTGCACAGAGCTATCAACAATATGTATGTGTGGTAGGGAGAAGAATGGCTCCCCAAGGGCACCCCCTTCTGAATTCCAAGGACCCAAGAATGCGTTCCTTTCTATGAAGAGTGGTGTGGATGTGATTAAGTTGGGGAGCTAGGTGGTTTTCCGGTGTGCTCTGTGTAATCACAGGGTCCTAATAAGGAAGAAAAGAAAACAGGAGGATTGGGAAGTACAGGCCAGAGTGAGGAAGATAAAGGACTATGATTCGAGAAACATGTAAAGTCCAGGCAACAGCTAGACACAGTGAAGGAGAAACGTGTCTCCCATATCCTGCCTGAGACCTTGAACGGGTCCCGGTGAGAGACACTTCCAAATCCTGGTCTTCAGAACGGCAAGATGATAATGTGTGTTGGTCTACGCCACGGAATCTGTGACGATTCCTCCCAACAGCAACAGGAAACCAATAGAGCTAATTGCTTCCTTCTTCCTGCCCTGATCAAACAAGGAGGTTGGAGAGCGGGGCAAATGTGGAAAGGGGCCCAGCTGCCACCTAAATCCCATTTCTCAGCTACTTCAACTCTCCATGGCATGTTTCTGCAAGAGAGATGAGCAAGGCAAAGTTTTCACTTGGAGATACCTGACACTGCAAATCCCTCCAGAGCCAACACCAGAGGCGCTGAAAGCAGAGGCGTCCACTGTGGTTCCAGGCCATGTCTAGTCGGTGGTGACTGTGGTGGCCCTCTGCTACAGATCACACAGCCAAGAACTCTGCCCTTCAAGTCACATCCCTTCTTCCCTAAGCCAAGCCACTCGCAATTTTTTCCCTTTGCTGTGGGTTGGTCAGACGCTTGTCTATTGATGCTGGTTACTGCCTGGTTACTCCTAGCCTTGTTGTGTAAAGCTACATGATTGGCTGATTAAATGGCCTATACCTGGACAGGGCAGAATGGGGTGGGCGTGGCTAAGGTCCCCTGGCTTTTGAAGACAGGAGAATCACAGGAGAGAGACCAGACAGAAGAAAGGAGTAAGGAGGACATCACCATGAGAAAGAGATAGTGTGGAGAAGAAACTATGCGAGCCAGGAGGAAGGACTCCAATGATATCATGGAAAGGCCCAGATGAAGAATACAAGCAAGTATTTATAGGATTATGTATGGAAGGTAGACCAGATAGGGTGGTTAAGGGGGATGGCATTGGTTGGGGGCTGGGAGATGGATGGAGAGGATAGTGAGACAGCGTAGGTAGGAGTATCTGCCTGGCCCAAGCTAATAAGGCAATTATAAAATCTAACAGGTGTCTGTGTTTTATTATTTGTGAGCGCGGTTAAATACCGCCACAATAATTACAGGGCTAATAATAAACATTACAGAGCCCAACACTCTTTTTATTTTCTGCAACACCTCTGAAATAAATGTTTCAACTAGCCAGATACAGATATTTTCCTATTGCAACTTGGGGGTAACCCAGACCAGCTAGCAAGTGCAACAAATGCAGCCTCCTGAAACCTTACCTCACAACCCAACCTTGGTTCCCAGCTATGACAGGATTCTGCATCAGTGAAGCCTGGAGATCTGAGTTTCTGTTGAAGGGCAAAAAGCATGCCAGTCAATACCCAGGCTGTCGGGGCCTAGGAATTTCATCCAGATGTTTTTATCACCTCAGAATCACAGCTTTTTACAAGAGACTTGTTTGCATTGTTTTGAAATAAGACTGTAGTTGTGAGCAGCAGAGGCACCTACTTGTGCAGCCCCTGGATGAGGGGCGGAGCTTCTGCTGTGCCTCAGAGGCACTCTGACCCAGGCCAGGCGGCAAGGCTTGCTTTCATGTCATCCGGGCTATGACTGGTCACAGCAGCATGTCCATTTAACTAAAGAGTGAACTGAGTTAGACGGACTTGTAGCCATCTCTAAAAGAATTTTAAAAACGAATACATCAAATGGAATTAAATAGGAGAGTCCCTTGGTACCTGCAAGAGGCTGATTCCAAGACCCCCCCCCACACACACACACACAGATGCTGACGTCTGTGAATACTCAGGTCCTTTATCTAAGAGGCCCATGCATGGCTTTCTGTGTGCTTTAAATGGTATCTAGAACACTTATGACGCCTAAGGCAATGTAAAAGCTATGTCAATCCTTGTGTTAATCAAAAAGAGACAGGAAAAACAGTCAAGAAAGTCTACTCCTGTCCAGTCTCATTCTTCCAGATATATTTTATGTACAGTCACTTGGTTGAAATCTTAGACCCAGAATTCACAGGTGTGAGAAGTTAACTATTTCAAGGTTCTTGGCTGCACCGTAAACCCGCCCGAGGACACGCACTATCTGAATGCGCCTCTCTGCTGCCTCATCTTCTCACACCACCTCTGCACAATCAGCACTGGCGGACCTCACCAGAAAGAGAGGCCCTGCCTAGCTCTCAGATGAGGGCTTCTCCACTCGACAAGCACACTCTCTCCTGACCCTTGTGGACTCCTGCGTCCACAGGACCAGGACGCCGCCGCCATGTCCTGCTGACACTTCTCCCTATGGGCCAGCATCCTTCACCAGCTTTCGCTCCTTTATGTTAATTTTCTTCTGGATCCAAACCAACAATCAGGGCTGTATACGCCATGTCTGAATGTCTGAGCTCTGCCGGCATTTAAAAAAAAGGCTAGCATCCCTGGCTTGGGAAGGTCCCTGAGCTACCATTCACGAGCTCTTGTTAACTTTGTCCTTGACTACTGTGCACTCCACTCCAGTTCTTGTCCTCTACCTCACTTCAGTAGTATTCCTTCCAGTGTTTGAGCACCCGAACCCCAAGGAGGCAAGAGGAAGTGACTGGAACTCACAAAAACCACGTGGGGTTGTTGACAACCCTAAACAAAGCACTCATGAGGCTGAGGCTGAGGCAGAGAGATCGCCATGAGTCCAAAGAAAACCTCACTGATGGAGTTAAGACTCTAACAACAAGACAAGGAGAAAAACCTCACATTTTCTTAAGAAACAGAGATACAATCACACAGAAGGGCACACAGCCAATGCCAGTGGCGTACTGGGCAAAAATAGCTATGCCTCAGTTTCCCTGTCTGTACTGGTCCTTAAATAGAAGCAATAACACCTGTTTTGTTTGGTTCCTAAGGGCTAACAAGAATGAAAGCAAGATGTGATTATCATTCGTCATTCTTCATTACTACGTTATGGTCATTTGGTCCTTTGGATATGGACTGCGTCCTTGATGGCTCAGGTGTTATATATAGGCTTGCTCTGTAGCTGGCGGCAGTATGTTTCAGTGCTGAAACATTAGGGGGTGGGGCTCGGCAGGAAGCATGTCAGTGGGGAAGGCACTTGCCACTTCCTGTCTCTGCTTCTTCTTTGCTACCATGTGGTCTGTGCTCTGTCTCCACAATGTACCACAGGCTCAGAAAAGAGCCGAGTGACCACAGACTAAATGCACTAGCCAGCTTGCTCTGGTATTCACCTTAAAGGAGATAACTTATGCTATTCGAGTCAAACAATGAATTTATAAAAATTAAGAATCTGGGAGGAATGGAGGGATGTAATATATGAGAAAAAATAAATTAAAAAAACAAAGAGTTGGGGCTGGAGAGATGGCTCAGCAACTAAGAGCACTGACTGCTCTTTCAGCGGACCCAGGTTCAATTCCCAGCACCCATGTGGAAGCTCACAGTTCTGACACCATTATACAGACAGACAAGCAGGCAAAACACCAATGCACATAAGATAAAATTTAAAAAAAAAAGAAGAAGAAGAAAAGGCCGTATCTTATAAAACACAAAAACAAAAAGAAGAGTCTGTTGTTCTCTTCTGGGGACAAAAGAAAGAAGAGTCTTCAACAAGACAAGAAGCTTAAGGCAAGGAGTCCCGCCATTTCCCAAGCATGGTATCAGGCATTGCTGAGCCCTTCAGGACCCCCTTTCCTCATCTCTTAGCAGGAGGCAAGAGCTCATCAGCCTGGCCTGGCTCGCACATCCTCTGCTTCCAGGAAGACAAGTACTCTCTGCCCTGCCCTGGCCAGGGTCCTGCCACGGACTCTGACAGTGAGCTCTAAACTTGTGAAGGAGTTAAACACCTAAGACGACAGCCACGAGCCCTGCCTGCAGGAGGAGCAGGCGGTGTCCAGCTGTTGGGCCTGAGGTAGAGGCTTGAGAGTCAGGAACAGCAGAGACGTGAGACCAGCACAGATGTCAGAACAGCAGAGTCCAGAGAGCAGCGATGGACCTGAGCCATGGTCTGAAACAGCGGATGGACCACGGCCATGGTAAGGCATGCCCACAGCCCACATGCAATCAGGTCTCTACCCTCAGGGAGCAAGGCGATTAGGGATAGAGAAGAAAACTAGCTTGATACAGAAGCCTCTCTTCTCTCTAGCTAATGTCCTTCCCAAACTGCACGCTGGTCTCTCTCCTATCAGATCTGGAGAGGAAGAACTGGTCTCTAGGCAGCCTGGCAGGAAGACCACCCCACATCAGCAGTCCCCGCATGCTGACCCAAGGGTCTTTCTCCCTGAGAACATTCCACCGACCTGTACTCTGCCTGCTCAGGTGTCCCCTTGGCCTGGCCCCCTGCACCTGGGACAAGAATGGGCCATGTCCCAGCCACATCTAGATTCAGGAATAAAGGGAGACGTGGGAACTAGGATTTGGATGCCAGTCTCTCACTCTGACAGTGATTTTATCACACCCACTGTGCAGAACCACAGTCCCAGCGTGGGCAGACTTGCTGGATGCTCGAGGTAAGGTGCTTGCCTGGGTCATCTGTGAGAGCCTGCTCCCTGAGTTTCTGCACAGCCCCATTCAGAAGATCCTATCTCCATACACACAGTCATAGGAAATCAGACTGCAGTACACAGCACTGACCGCAGGTAAACTTCTGTTTGCTTTCCCATTGATCAACAGCTCTTAATGCCTGTAAAAGAACTGTGCATTTTAGGGAAAAATTAACACACAGGCTCACAAGAAAATCTGTTGTCAATTAGGGTTTGTAGGCTTTATTTTACTCTCTGAAATGGGACTCCCTTAAGTAGCCCAGCCTAGACTAGAATGAGCCATAACATCCTAAGTCAGCCTTGAACTCATTGTTTCTTAGCCTCCTAAGGTCAAGATTACAGGTTTGTACCTCCACGCCAGACTGTACATTTGTTTACGTGTCCTTAAAAAAATTCTTATTGACATTTCTTCCCTTGATATATCCTAGAAAAAAAAATTTTAAAGATTATCTAAACACTTTAGTTTTTTCCTTATTTTAATTTCTCATTATGAGTTTTTTTGGCTTTTTGGGGGGGAGGGGGAACAACTCATGTCCTAAAAATAAGGAAATAAAGACCGGAAAATCTGAGGTATGATGATGTGTGGACAAATGAATGAACCTCCAAGTATGCATTTTGTCACTTTCTGCTACAACTAAAGTACCTAAGTTGAAAGAACTGTCGCTGGAAACTCCTAACCCGTGACAGCTCTTGGTGGTCTCTGGGCACCAAATATAGACAAGGCCCAAATCCCTGTAATCTACTCTGGCTCTACCCTATGCACTTGCCAAAACAGTGTCATCCTGATAAGGCCCGCTGACTGGCCACACTTAACTAAGCGTCCCCAACGTGTCCTGTCTTCCAGCTAACTGCCTGGGATAAATAGTGCACTTCTGAACTCTCGCTGTCTGGTCATATTAAGAAGTCCTTGCCTGATCCCACCACGGCAACGAAAAGTGCACAGCCATCAATTACATTAAAGCTGTTACGTGGTAAATTTGAATATTGTATAATGAAGGGGGGAAATCAAGGGCTTCATTACAGCTCTAAAAGAGACAAGTAAAGCTATTTGGTCATGAGTTTATCACTGACTGGTGACCCTCAGGGTAACTATAATTAATATTTGAAAAGCCCCTGAGATAGGGTATGGTATTCACGCTTATAAAATGCCTTTTATTACATGCATTCCAATCCTTCGGCTTTCTATCCGACACTGGCCCTTAATTTCATTTTAAACACAGAAGACAGGCATTCTTCCTCTAGCTGCCATGCTTCACTTTGAGAAGGTCTGTGTCAATCAGCTTATTTGCAATTAAAGCAAATCTCCACCACCTGCCTCCCACAGCGAGCGCAGCGCCCTATAGGCTCCAAGGCTTTCCTGGTTTCCTTTCCAAACTATGGCGGCATTGTTTGTGCTCCGGCCTCCTTGCTGCAAGCCTCCTGCCGGGGTGCCAGTCGGGAAGGGATGCCGTTGTGTGCTGGCAGTCAAGTCTCCCTGCCTTGCAGGATGGCTCTGCCCAGCATCCCTGCCGGTGCCCACAGTTTCCACAGCGCCTGGAAACACTAACAAAGGAATCCAGTTCTGAGTTCTCCAGGCTCAACCCCAGCCCCTAGTGGAAACCAATGGGCCGCTGCCAGAGTGGCTTCCACTCACAGAAGCAGGGGTCATGGGTGCCTCTGGAGGTCTGATGAAAGCCGCAGGCTCCCTCTGCAGAGAAGACAAACCAAGGGAAGAAAGGAAAGCGTGCTTAAGATGGGATGGCTTCCCTGACCTCCGGGGTAAGGATCCCGGGATTTACAAGGCTGAAAGAGAAAGAATGGGGCTGAAGAAAAAGAAGGAAGGGCAGACAGGAAAAAAAGACACCAGGCAGAGGCAGCTAGCCCACACGGTAGAACACTGAGAAAACGGACTCCAGTTCTGCATTTGAGAATCAGGTGGTCTGCTTTTGCCCAGGTTCTAACTCCCTGCCACAAGCCACAAAGTTACATGGCTTCATCTAAAATGACCCATAAACCCTAACCTTCTAAATCACTCTTGAGCCTATTACTGTCCCCAGGTTCACTAGACAGACACCTGGACCCAAATTACAAATTCCTAGAGCCCTTCCTACAAGATAACCAGTTGGTTCTGGAAAATGGTTAGATATGAACAGCCTTGAACTACATCAGAGCAATTAGCATTTGGTTATCGGTATCAGCTTCCTCTGTTAAAGTGAGGAGAGGGTTACCAAGATGATTTCTCCGATACTTTCCAGAAAGACCTAAGAGTGGAGCTGGGTATATGCTCTACCAGGGACTTCCTGAATGGCTGGCCCTATAGAGAAGGTGTGTGTCTGTCTGTCTGTCTGTCCGGACAGTGTGGGCTTGAATCATTTTGTTCATGGCACTGTCTGTTTGACCTTGAATGTATAGGAGCACAGCCAAATGAAACTGTCTCTGCTTCAGACATGTAATGGCTTGCCCCCTAAAGCACTTGAATTTGTGAACTGCGTTTTAAAAATCAAAATGTCCACACTTACTAAATAATTGCACCTTCCCATCACGTTCCTTCACAGAGGCAGATACACAAACCATGTAATTACTAAACCTCTGTCTTTACTTATTGGAAAACTAAGTGGGGGAAAAAAAATAAATGACTTTTACAAGGTCAAGACACAAAATCTAAATGTGTCACGTTAAAAATATACATAGGAATTTCTTAAGCATATGTCAAGTTAGAATTCTTTCGCAAAGCATTATATAAAAGTTCTGAGCTTGAACGCTTAGGAACATTTTAGCTTTTGATTATCCTTCCTTAAAGGACAGTCATTCCAAATAAGCACAGAAGCATTTTCCCACGGAGAGGTCTTGTTCTTTCATTCTTGTTTCCAGTGCTCTTGAGCTTCCACTATCACAGAATAAACTGGCAGAAAATATGTTTCAAAAAAGAAAGTCATTTAACTAAATATTAGTAGCACTGTTCTAGAGATGCATTTATAATGATTCTCTGCTATCACCGAGAGGGATGGCACAGGAATGCAAGGGTGGTCCAACAGGTAACCATCAGTAACCAACCCCAACCACGTAAACAGAATAAAGGAAACTCCCTCCATCTGCTCAACAGAAGCTGAGAGGTGTTTTCAACAGAACTGCTCCCGGACAGCAACCATCAGTAAACAGAAGGGACCTCTAGCCTGATTAAGGACATTAAATGAAGACCTACAGATACTATCATACTAAACGAAGACACCCCTCTACCAATATGAGAAGCACGCCCAAGATAGCTATTCTAACCACTAATTTTTTACATTCTATTGGAGGTCCCAGCCTGGTCAACTGAGCACCAAAACACCAACTAGATTAAAAACACAAGAACAAAATGGCTTTATTTTCGTATTCACAGTATCATGAATATACTTCATGAATATGAAATCCAGAAAAAGACATACCATTAGGACCCTAAATCCTAAGTAATACACATGCACAGTTGATTCCTACAAGCTTATTAAACAAGATTCTTCATATAAGCCCATTACATAAAACAGAAACTAAACATGTGGTGGCCTGCGATGGCCCGTGGTGGCCCGTGATGGCCCATGATGGCCCATGGTGGCCTGTGGTAGCCCGTTATACAAAGGCACCTAAAAACGTCTGCTCCCTCAATTTCACGAATCTCTTTACCTGTGCTGTAGACATGCATCATTCAGGACTTACTTCGGCTTTTTAAATGTTTTATTTAAAAAGATAATTGCTTAGAAGGGATCCCTGGTAGATACCCAGTTCTGGCAATGCGGAGGGAAACAGCCTTATGTTTTTGCAGCCAGGGAAGTGATAAGAATCAGAAGGTGTCGTGAAGTAGCAGAAGATCTTCTCGGCCCACTAACGAGCAGCTAATCTGCTCAAGTTCTGATTCTGCCTGACGGGGTTTCTTCCGAGGACTTTAGCGCAGTAGAAACCGGTTCCAAATATTACCTGCCCATGCTCGCACCAGTAAGAAACCAGTGAGTCCATTTGTGATTGCTCCCTTTCTATTGTTACGTTTCCCCAGTCTTGCAAAGACTGTAAATGCCATTAAATGTTCCACAGTGCTGCTGTGCACTGTCCCCTGCTTAATGCTGTTATTCCAGCAGCAACGAGAATATTTCTAAGTAACAAAACAAGACTTACAGGAAAAGGAAAATTGGCCTTTTCAGGGTAGCATTACGTGTCTTTATCTTCTGAGGAGCTGCAGCGCGCTCTTCGCCTGCTGGGAACTTCACAAAGTATAGCAAAGGTTAGCACAAGCTCAGCCCCTAAATCTCCTCCACCTGAAGCCTAACATGTGCTCTCACTCACTGGCCAGTTATTCTTTGCTTGTGTGCAGGTTCACACAGCTGCTCTCGCTAGTTAAAGATTTTTTTTTAAAGATGTATGTATGTAAGTGTGTATATATACAGTACTCTGCCTGCATGTGTGCCAACACTCCAGAGAAGGGCACCAGATCTCATTATAGATGGTTGTGAGCCAGCATGCGGTTGCTGGGAATTGAACTCAGAACCTCTGGAAGAGTGACCAGTGCTCTTAACCAGTGAGCCGTCTCTCCAGCCCCTTATTTAAAGATTTTCAAAGATCAAAGCCAGGTTTGAGGAACACAGGTCAAGTTAAAGGGTTTTCCTATAAACCAACTGGTTCCCCTGCAGTTAATGTATTATTAGACTCCTCACTCATATATTAATTTTAGTTTCACTGTGCTATGTAGAATCAGCTTGTTAGTTTAGGAAGCAGGGCATAAGCGAAGATACAGCATTAATTCCTACAAGGAGGAAGCAAATGTTTAAGTTAGAAATACTAAATCACCACACACCTCCAAGCAAAATAATTTCCCTAGTGTATTAGCCTATCCCAATAAAATCCTGTCTATTTGGATAGAAACGCTTTACCAGCTTTGTTGCTGGTGTGTGTGTGTTTGTGTGTGTGTGTGCGCGCTTCAATCAGTCCCCTTTTTGCCACAAATATTCAAAAACGTGATAAACTTCAGTAAAAACAGAATCATAGACCAAAACATAAAGATAATTTATAATACAGAACACACCACCCAAGAGTTCTCTTTGCTCATCCGAAATACACTGTAAACTAATTTTAAAATACTAATTAATAATAATGGAAAATGCTGGCGAATGGCTTGGGTGGCCGTATCACCACTTGCCATGAGTCTGCCCTTACGAGGACACCATGCTGGTCGGAGCCATCTGCCCCGCAGCTGTGCAGGGTGAAGAAGGTGTTTTCCGTCCACACTGGTGTGTCAGAACTCTCTGTGAGACTCACTGGCTAATGGGAGGGGGCAGCCTGTTGCGTGCCTCGCCCTGACAGCGTTCCTTTCCCCCTTCCACCAACAGGACGGCATGTTCCAAAAGAAGGTACACCTGCCAGTGAGGCCTGGAAAGAAGAGGTGGAGTCGATCCACAACTGCCGTGGGATACAACCAGACCTTAGCCACTGACATCTGTGGGGTGAAACCTAAGCAAATCAGGGAGAATCCTACTCTCAACAGAAGACACTATTGGCCCAGACCTGGAGGGAAAATTAGTTAACACCTCTAGCTAACTTTTCGGTAAACAAAACAGATGTAGCCATTCGTCCAACTGGAAGAATTATTAAGCTTACTGTTCTTGAAGACCTGCTGTGCGTCAAACTGCTACCACATACTCTCATGTAATTCTTTTGGCAAATCATTAGCAGTATTACTTCCACTGATATTCAGGGAAACTGAGGCTCCAAGAGGTGGAGTGACTGAAGAAGACACAGCTCATAAAAGCCCTTTCAGAATCCGAACTCCTACAGGCTGGCTCTAAAATTCTTTCTTTCTTTTTTTTTTTTTCATTCATTCATTTATTCATGTACTTTACTTCCCTTTTGTAGGCTCCTCCCTGCCCCATCCTCCTACCCTTCTCCCCACAAAAGGGGAGCCCCCCCCACCTACCAACCTACCCCAGAAACCAAGTCACATCAGGGCTAAGCACATCCTCTTCCACTGAGACCAGGCAAGGCAGCCCAGCTAGGGGAAAGTGATGCAAAAGTAGGCAGCCGTCCATGTCAGAGACAGCCATGCTCCACTTGCTAGGGCACCCACATGAGGACCAAGCTGCCATCAGCTATGTATGGGTAGAGGACCTAGGTCCGGCCCACGCATGCTCTCAGTCTCTGTGAGGCCCCATGGCCCTCAGTTAGTTGACTCTGTTGGTCGTCTTGTGGAGTTCTTGCCCCTTCCGAGCCCCTCTAGCCTTCCCTGAACTATTCCACAAGACTCCCTGAGCTCCGTCCGCCTAACATTTGGCTGTGAGTCTCTGAATCTGTTTTGTTGTGCTGCTGGAGGGCACCTCTCAGAGAAGAGCTAAGCCAGGCAGAGCGGAGCATCATTGATAGTGGCAGGGGTTGGTTTTCTCCCACGGGGTGGGTCTCAAGTTGGGCCAGTCATTGGTTGGCCCTTCCCTCAATCTCTGCTCCATTTTTATCCCTGCTCACCTTGTAGGCGAGGTAGATTTTGGGTGAAAGGTTTTGTGGGTAGGCTGGTGTCCTCCTCTTTCCACTGGAAGTCCTGCCTGGCTAAAGGAAATGGCCTCTTCAGTCTCCATGACCCCCGCAGCTAGGAGTCTCAGCTGGAGTCACCCCCTTATCCTCCCAAGAGCCTACCCTGTTGCAGGTCTCCAGCTTGTCCCAGAGAAGGGTCCCCCACATCAGTTTCCCTTCTCTCCCCCAGCCCTCTCATCTCCGCCCCCAACTGATCCCCTCCCTCATTTCCCTTCTCACTCACTCTTCTACCCAATTCTCTCCCTTCATCCAATCCTGATGTCTACTTTATTTCTCTTCTGAGTGAGAGTCAAGCATGCTCCCCTGGGCCCTCCTCCTTACTCGGCTTCTTTGGGTCTGTGGAGTGTAGAATGGTTAGCCTGTACCGTATAGCTAATATCCATGTGTGATACCATCCTGAATGCCCCCATCTCATCAGCTAAGCAGGGTTGGGGCTGGTTAGTACTTGGATGGGAAGATCTAAAATTCTTGCCTACCCAATCCCCAAATGGTGCCTGTCTGGAATTCTGGGGATTTTTTTTTTTAATCTTCCTTAAAATTTTATTTGTCTTGTTCTCAAAGACCTTTAAAGAAAACATGTATGGTTATTTCTGACATCTGCCTCAATTTGTCACAGCCCATTATGTCAAGAATCTATTAATTTTACTTCACCAAGCCATCTCATGATGGAAATTAAGCCCATTTACACTCATGTCACTGAGGCGGCACATCTGTGGAGACTCAGTCCCACCGCGAGAGGACAAGCCTCGCTGCAAGCAATGGAAGGCGCTGCTGCAGAGTGCGAACACCTTGCTCGGATGTCAGGTGGCTTTCCTGAGGTAGTATTGCTGCTTTTATAGCTGCGCCATCATCGCTGTTATTAATAGACCTACATCTAGGTATTACAATAGATGTGACCAGCTGTGGCAAACAGTTGTTGCCATTTTCTTCAACCATAAAACTTGTCAAATTAGTGGTTTTATGGGCATACAAATAATTAAGGGAAAATATATAGACAGTGTGTTTTGTACTTGGTAAATATAGACAAAAAAAAAAAAAATGGAACCTAAAACGATAATGACCTATTGATAATCCATGCACAGGGAAGCTGTGAGTGAGAATTCCTCTAGCCCACGCTCTTTGGACCCCATGCACCTACTATGTTATTCAGCATCTTAACATTCACAATAAATCTCACATGAACTTCCCTGTGCCTGTTGGAGACTTATGTGTATACACAGGATACATAAAATAGATGTCTGACACACACACACACACGCACAAATCTCACAAAGAGTTTAGGGTTGATGAGACCTTGGAACTCACGCCCAACGACTGTCCATGAGAGCAGCTTTTTCCAGGACAGCGGCTGTGTCTATACACGTCCTGAGTAGATGCCCGGCTCTGCCACCCGGAAGGACGGGGCCTACTTCACAGGCTTCAAAGCTTAGACACTAGCATGACACGGTTAAACACTCTGACCCTCCCGTGTTGGTAAGAGTCTTGGAAGTACTCGGAGGCCAGCTGGAGGGGATTGTGCCACCATCAGTGTGTCAGGCTGGGGGCTCCTGGCTGCCAGCTTTCTAAGTCTGAAAATAATTCTTAAAAATCCATTTCAAATTCTCCACAATTAGACAAGTTCACTACTTTTCCTGGTAGTGAACTTAGCCTTACTCAATTACTTCTGAATCAAAATTACTTTCAAAACACCCTAATTAAGTTACAGAAGGTATGACAGAGACCTACGCTAACGTGGCTTATGCAGACTTTTCATTAAGTCACTAATAATAACTGTGAAGTGCCCATCCATTACCTTTCACTTTGAGTATTTCACGCGC
>REGO01000013.1:5642292-5681421 GCA_010120015.1 Rhombomys opimus
TAAATGCCTCTCTACACCAAGCTTCCTCCTGTCCTCCATGCTGACCCCTGGCCCTCCAGACATGACCCCAGCCACAGGCTCACCCATGCACAATACCTTCTAACACCACCATGCAAATATCACCACTGCCTTCACCTGCTCCCTCACCTTCACGGCTGACCATCTACAAGAAGACAGTGAAACTTCTTAGGACGGCGTGCACAGTCCTCAGGCTAGTCCCCACCTCCTTTCCCAGCTTCCTCTTCCTAATCCCCACTCAGCTGCACAGACCTAGCTCACCTTCGCCCAGCACAGGTCCTGCCTGCTGTTTGCCCTCTGCCTTGGTGACATCTCAGCACCTACTACATCGTGCCCCACTTTCCATCCCCTAAGACCCATCCCCTGTCATTCACTCCAGGACACCTCCCCTAAATGGCTCCACTCTTCAAACATCCCGGGACATCAGGCACGTAAAAACCGCACTTAGGAGTATTTGAAAGAGTCTGTTCCAGACTAAAGTATAACACCCGGTAGACTATTCACAGGTCTGTGTCTGCCTTTATCAGCCGCTGCTCTCTCAACCCAGAAACCTACAGACCCAGAGAAACAAAGTTTCAAAGAGCAGCTAAGAGCCTCCTGGACCGCGCACACACTATGCCCCGTTACTGTGCCCAGTATTTTAGGGCTCTAAAACATTGCTCTCATCTTGCTGAGGGATGCAAGGAAGGGAAAGAATAGAAATTAATTTATGTAACTAATGATCTGTCTACTGGAAACTAAAATGCTAGATTTCCTTTCATATTGTAAATAACATTTAATTTCTCCCCCCCACCCCTTCATGTTACAAAGTAATAGGTTTCATCACAGCCTCTTCACACATGTGTCCTTACACACTGCTCTGGTTAATCTGTCTGCCATGCCCAACCAACTGCCTTTCCAAATATTTTCCTATCTGTACTTGGAACTTGTTACTCAATGTTAGACTTTTAAATCAAGGTAAGGTGGTAACTGGGTAGTAAATAAAATTCAGCAGCTTTTCCACCATACCAAAGGATTAAACTGTACTTATTTTGTAAAAAGGAACAAACGACATTACCCAAGAAAAAGCTCCACCACGCTCTGGAGGAGAAACTATCTCCATGGAGACCGACAGCCAGACAGACCTGTGCTACAAGATGACCTGGCCTCATGGGTCACAGCCATGCTTCTGGGAAGGACCCAGCAGGCTCTGCAGGCCACTCAGAACTGGACTCTCCTGTGTAGCCCCACCAACTGTACCATTCCAACCTGGGCCCAGGAAGCACAGGTGGGCCACAGGCTCCATCCCAGGTTACAGGGCCAGGACTGGGACCAGGACCATGGAGGTGAACGGTTAACCTGAGGGAGGAGGCATTCAGGATGGCTGGAGGACGCAGGGACCCCACTTCACTGGACAGTGCGGTCCATTTCCCAGAAGATGGTAGGTCTCCTACTCTGTCAGGAAGGTCCACAGTGCCATGCCCACCTTCCCTGGGAGCCATAAAAACAGGGTCTTCCCACCCACTGCAGCCAGGACACACAGCCCGTCTGCAGGTGACTGCAGAGCTGGCACTGTGGTGATGCCGATCTCTCCGGCTGGGTTCAAGTCCTCAAGCTCCACCCACACTCTGCACATCCCAAGCTCCAAGGAACGACAAAGGCAGCTTCCATCCTGTGGACAAAGGCGGCCTCTGTCCCACGGGACAAGGCCTTAGGAAGAAAAGCCAGCTGGGCCTGCTGACACAGCCAGAGCAGGGGTTCCGAGCCAGCAGGCTGTACAATGCCACTCAAGCTCAGCACCCAGGTGCCCACTGCTCCCTTACTCTACCTCCTAAAGACCTCCTGACCAACATAACAGAGCTCTGGGTCTAAGAATGCCCAGTCTGTGTGTAACGGGGGGCTGTTTATGACCAGCTATTATGTATTACAGTTAATACTGTTTTCCACAACTTGAGAGTGAATGCATTAATTTAATGACACAAACACAAGCCACATCAGTATCTACATACCTGCTCACCTCACCATGCAAAACTGTCACCTCTCCTCCCCCTCACAATATAAAACAGGGGAAATTAGAAGAGGATAATGCTGTGCCCTTAAGACATGCTTACACACAATTAGTAACACAACAGTCCACAATAGTTGTGGCACACAAGGTGATATCACGCCCACAAAGAGCACAGGAGAGATCCATGGTTCCAAGGGCACTAACCATTTTTTGCAAGCACTTCGATCTCCGATTTGCATGCCCCAAGGAACCAAGGAAGGTCACAGATTTAAATTGCTCTCACTATTCCTGTTTTTGTTGTTGTTTGTTTGTTTGTTTCCATTTTTCTAAGTAGCGTTGGCTGTCCAGGACTCAGTCTGTAGTGCAGGCTGGCCACGAACCCTCCTGCCTCTGCCTCCCCCAGTGCTGGGATCACAGGTGTGCACCACCATGCCCAGCTGGTCCCAGTACTCCTGAAAAGCCATTTCTCCTTCCCAACTCTGAAACTTGAACTTGTTTAAATCCTAGCTTAGAGAATAGAGGTATGTGCGTATGACTGTGTGTGAGGACACCCTCGTTAGCAGAATTACGCTGACAACCTTCCCTCAGAGCTCACAGAATGCACAAAGTTAGCTGCGTCACATTTCATTAGCCTCAACTGCGCTTATTTTTCTACTCAGACAGGATTGCATTAAACATGGAAACTGCAGTGAAGCTTCCCCACCTAGCTGATCCACGGTTCTCTGGTGACGGCAGAGTGGAGCATGTCTGGTCACACTGGACAGAGGGTCCCTAACTGAGAGATCAAAAACCTACCCTTTGTTCCCCATGGAGCTTGAGCTGAGATTTCTCCTGGGACGCCGGGAAAGCTGTAAGTGAGGACTATGTCCTCCAGGGAGGACAATAACTCTGTGACCTGCCACCACCCCCTAAACTACCACCTCTGCTCACAAAGGCAGAAGGTCTGAAAAAGAATGGGGACATTTGGTCTCCATCCTGGGCACCTGCAAGAGTCTCCCTTAGAGTGTCCACAGATCCAAAAGGTCTTAGGATGGTCTCAACTCCCTCAGGGCCCCCTTCAGAAACAGCAGCAATAGCTGACCTAGGGGAACTGACAAGTACTGAAAGGCTATAAAAAAGTGATTGGCCTATTCATTACAAATTGTGTTTACTCAGGGTTTTATGTTTATTTCACCACTCTGTCCCCACTAGGATACAAGAAGCCACCCACTCATTCATCAGGATTGTATTAAAAAAAAAAAAAAAAAAAAAAGACACAGCAATAAAATAATGCTGCCTCTAAACATAACCTCCCAGCCTCAGGAAATGGGATGCTACAAGTCTCCCCTGAACAGGAGAGAGGGGACAAAGCCCTCTGGGTGAGCAGCTTTCCGAAGGCGCGCTTTCTGTCCTTGGGGGTCAACGCCTGTTCTGTGAGAGCACGCCATTGCCTGAGAACGAATCAGAACTGTAAAGCCATGGCCCTGCCTTGGTCCTGTTAAATCACAGTCTGTACTTTAACAAGATCCCCGGGCTCCCTGGATACCCGCTAAGGTTCAGCAGTGTTCCCCGGATGTAGACCAAGTTTGCTGACCCTGCTGTTATTAGACAGCTTTCCGTACCCTTGGTCTTAATTCCTCCAGGTGCCTTCTACAGAAAGGGGTGGGGGGAGTATTTTTCCAATTTGAAAACAGAAACATATTATTTACTTCCCAGATTGGAGCTGATCCACTACAGGAAGGTTTTTTTTCCTACCTCACTGTCAGGAAGCTAATTAACATTTCAATGAGCACTGTCAGAAACTTTGTTCTGTTACTTCATAACTGAGGTAAACAGCACAGGTATGACAAGAAAAATTTAACTAAGACTAACAGGCTCACATTACATCCCCCCAGGTGGTTTGTGAAAACTAATTTCCTGCTCATAAAAAAAAAGCAAAAATAAAATTATTTTCAGTATCAAGGTGGGCACGTAACTGTGAGCTGATACGTTGGTGTGGTCTCCAAATTACAGTCATTTTTGTTTCCCTCCGTTCACAATGAGTCTCCTGGGGAGAAACTACATGAAGACGTTTAAGCCCTCCCCCCGGGGTCTCTCCACCTGTGAGTGGAAAAATTGTGGAGGGGAGACACCTACGTGAACACAATTGATGCCTTCTGCACGCTCTGCTTCCTGCTTCCCCGGAGTGGGAATGGGCTCCGGGTTTTAGCAGCCTGGGGAGGGAAGGGTTTACTTGGCTTGCAGATCACAGCCCACCATGAAGGGAGGGCTGAGGCAGGAACCTGGAGACAGGAGCCTGGAAGCAGGGACTGAAGCAGAGGCTGGGGAGGGGCCGTTTACTGGCTTGCTCTCCAGGGCTGGCTCAGCCTGCTCTCTTATACAATCCTATATACACGCCCGGGGTGGCACCACCCAAACGGGCTGGGCTCTCCCACATCGGTCATTAGTCAAGAAAAGGCCACACACACAATGCCTACAGGACAACCCCATCGAAGCATTTCCTAGGGTTCAGCTTCCCTCCTCCAAGTGACACTAGTGTCAATCTGATAAAAAATTAATCAGCAGAGTCTCGGAGATAGCCCACTTCTGCCGGCCCATTTACCCAGGAATGCCTTTCTTCCTGCCAGGCAATCATCACGTTTTGACACAGCCCCAGCCACACCACTGATAAATGGTCACACAGTAGTCTGGCCCACAGGCAACCCAGAACAACCTCCACCCACCCACCTGGCATACCCCCCTCAGACACCCAAGGACCCCTACCACATCCCAGGCGTTATCGGTCTTGGATTAAAGCTCATTTCACCTCTTAGGTGGTGGGGTAGCCTCCCAGCCTGGTTTAACTGCATTTTGCTTCTAGTAAACCTAATTTATGACTAGCTTGACATAATGTCATGAGACCCCCAGTGGCAAATGAAGTCATTTGATGTAGCGGTTAGTGATACAATACATTCTTAGTGAAACATGAGAGATTATGTAATGTTGTGCATGTCTACATGAGTTTCTAGAGCAACCACATTTATCTCTTGGACTATGAGGCACAACTAAGAAAAACTAACCTGTGCTCAGGTGTGCCCTTTGGTCCCAATGCCAAGCCAAGAACGGTGTGCCACACACAGAGATGGAGCAGAGCCTGTGTGGTCTTTCTGTAAGTTTCTTTGTTTGTGAAAAAAGACAATTTAAGAAAGCAAAGGGTATAAAAGAACTGTATTTGGCACTCACAGAGTAACTGGTGCTTTTATTACTTAACACACAACCTTATGAGCTAGGCCAGCATAAGTACTGTCGTTTGTTTTAAGTGATTAAGCCAAGACCTAGACTAGGAAAAAGAAAAGAAAAAAAAAGCCCTGAGCTGTCCAGAGCCAAACAGAAAGCAAGGCTGAAGCCAGTTGAACTCAAAATCTCTAATTACATTTCCAGACAAAAGGGAACAGCCAATGTTGAAAGTAAGTTTTATAGATTTTTTTTTTTGCTCTGAACTAAAACAAGGAAACATCATTTTATATCAAATGCTATTAATATGCTTTTTATGGCTTTCATTTTGCCACCCAGGCTTTCTTCCCCTAAACAAGGAAACTTGGACAAATCTATTTCAAATCTTGACATCCCATTTATGCACAAAATAATCTCGTAGTTCAAGTTGAGAAATTGATGTGTTGTTCTTGAGCTCACTACTATTTTACCCTATATTAGGCAGGCGGGCCTGTGGAGTTGCTAATCTGAGGTGTCATTGATTAGACATTCTGGCTCTCGGGGACATTCTCCCAAAATAGATTCTTAGCATTTTATAACCCTCCTACATTCCACAAGAGAGAATCTGGCACACAGGAAGGAACCATTTCCTCACACGTAATAGCACCTTCACTGTAACCAAAAGGCATCTGATTAAAACCCAAAGACATCCAGCAGCACGCATCCTTCCCTTTATCTGCTCAACCCAGTCTCCCACGCCAGCATGCATCAGCTTCCGCCTCCTGAACGCGCCAGCCTCCCCACCCAACAATCCTCACCTTATGCCACGCGAGCCCCCTGGCTGCCTCTCGCCAAACGAGCGCCCATGTTCTCCCTCCAGCTTTCTCGACACTGCCACCCACATCTGAAAGGAAAGAGTCTCCAAAACCAACTTCACCCAGGCCTGCTGAGGCCCTTGTGCTCGGTGCCGGCACGTGCGAACACTGTCAGCCAATGAAGGCCTCCTCAGCAGACCGCGGCGTCACTTTTAGCCAATGAGTGAAGGCAGCCTACCAAGGCGGCGGAGGATGCAATGCGCTGGGCCCTCCAGTAAGTCTCATGAGCTCTGTGGACCCACAAGGAGGGAGGAAAGCGACAGAGGGAAGCAAGCCTCGAATTTACGATGGCTGAAGAAAAGGTCCAGGAACCTGGTCGCCAAGATGAAGTTTCTAGAGCCTCCTGACATGAAAAGCCTGGGAACCCTAACGGGCCGAGAGGAAGCCTGTCGTGGGCGTGTCTCGTGGTGACCGATTGGCCCTCTGGTCATGACGCTGCGCCTCCCGAAAGGAGATCAGCCCGTCCTCATCCTGCCCAGCCAGTAACTTTATCTTAAGTGAGTACCACACTTTGCTCCTCCGTGTCTATTTGCGTTATTCCTTCCACACGGATTCTCTTCCTTTTATGTCCTCCTTCTGAAATTCTACTTCCTCAGGATGCATTTCAGTGACAGGAAGCCGTGAATATTTCACTCTCTCAACAGGATGTGCCCAGGCCTCCTCCAGTGGGCAGTTTCTGCTCTATATTTCATATATTTATGTGCCTTCGCGTCCTTATCGAAGGCTCTCAAGCAGCAGGCTGAACCCATGAATGGTTCTAAAAAGGAAAACCAGACTAGAAGATAGGAGAATACATCCCATATATTGATGATTGGTATCTCCTGACACAGGAGTACCCAGCTGCAATGTGAAATATATCTGTCAACTGTGAGCCTTGGCCCAAAGCATTTGCGCCTGTAGCACCTGTCCAGCCATGCCCACTGGGTGAACATTTATCGACTGACCAGAGTAGTGGCTGTGGAGTGACCCATATGCTACTATTCCTTTTACTCTTTGAATTTTTATATATGTGGATGTGCCTATGTGGACGGACGCTGCAGACGCCCTGGAGACCAAGCAAGAGCCCTGGAGTCTTTAGAACTGCAGGTACAAGCTGTCACAAGCCACTTCACGCAGGCGCTGCAAACTGAACTCGGGTCATCTGCAGAAGCAATAAACACTCTCCTCTGCTGAGCCGCCTCTCCAAAGATCAGGCCTTGAGGGCTGCGTGGGGCCTGTGTGAACAGACGGGTCAGGACCCTGGCTCCTGTGAAGTGTGCGAGGGTAAGGACAGAGAGTCATAAGCAAGGTCCTAACACTCATTATTTCATCTTGATCAGCTTTCTCCCTAGTAATGACAAGGTGTTCGTATTTAGAGGAGCATAAATATAAGCAGGTTTTGGGAAACTTTTCTCACTTGCCAAAACTGTCTCGTGATGACCGGGCTGCATGATTGAAATATGTACAGTATAGGTGATCAATAAAATGCACCTCTAGGCACACACACACACACACACACACACACACGATGCCTCTCCGTCATCTCTCCTCCACCATCTGCAAAAGCCTGTTCATCTCCCAAACCTTATTTTAATGGCCACCTCTTCCACAGAAGCCTTTTTGTAAAAAAGTAAAAATTTTTAACAAACAAAAACATAAATTCTTTAAAAACACATACAAACTCAATGTTCCTCCTTTGCTCCTCTACTACCAACCCTATTCTCAAGTGTGCTCTCTTTTTTTTGGCTCTCTCGCACAGTAAACTTCCTTTGCACTTACGTTCTTGTCCGATTCCGGGACTAGCCAGCAGGCACACAGCTGTGTTTTACCCAGCTCTGTACCGCCCCCCCCCCGCCCCCAGCCACACACACAACTCTTGTACTTTAGTGATGACCAAGAGAGACGAGATGCTGCTCCTGGGGAAAGTGGCCTCTGCGTAGGTGCTGACCCAGCTCTGCAGAAACTAGGGAGTTGGGTACAGAATGAGCCCCGCCACTGTGTCTCTGACCTTCCAAGTAGAAACGGGCAGCAGAAAGACAATGTGTTTGTTAGGGACACTCATTTTAAAGTCCAGCCAAAATAAGCAGGTAGGCACCTGGTCAGGCGTGCTCAAAAGGCCAGCCTTAGGAAACTGGCAAGGCTTTTTCTGAAAGGGGTGTGTGTGAAAGAGGCGGGCCCAGGAGCCCCTATCAGCTGATCTTAATGGTTACATTTCTGTTTCAACTTCTGTCTATGGTCATTTGAGAATAGTCCGCAGCCTGCAGAAGAAGCAGGCCCAGGTTCAGTGCCATACTTAAAACTAATAGAATGAAATTTGTTTTATCAGGGCGTGATAGCTACCCATTAGAAAAAGTTGTTTGGATACCAATTAAGAGTCCCTTGCTATTAATCTGCAACTACTCTCTTCAAAGACAGGTGCTTTTTCTGTAATGAAAGAAGTGCCCCGTGGTCTTTATTTAAAAGTTATGTCTCCTTTCATAAGGTAATTAACAGGCACCATTTCCTAACTCATGGTATTTTGTTCTCAGATTTTTTCTTCTTTTTTTTGGATCAATAGCATTTACGGTTCTGACCTCTCTTAGTATTTTGATACAACCTTCACCTGCAGACGCTGGGGTCTTGCTCTGTACCTCTTTGCAAAGCCACTCTTGATAAACTGGAAAACATCCGCAGTGCTCTAGAAAATGCACAGACCTGACACAGAGGAGTGAACCTGGATGCTGAGTCAGCTCTGAGCCAGGTGAACTCAGGCAGGCTACCTGACCACCACATCCTCAATCTCTCTAACTGTAAAAATCTCCTGTTGAGGAATAAATGAGCTAAGACATGTAATGCACAAGCCACTGGTGAGCCATAATTGTTTGGTAAATATTAGGTTTAAATTTTCTGCTGTCATTTTTGGTCTCAGTATAGTTAGCTAACAGTTTAAAACTCCATTTACTCATCTACACAATGAGAGGGCTATCACTTACCACTTCTGATATCAGATTCAAGCAAGAAAATGACAGATATGAAAATATCAGACACACAGGGAGCAATCAAATATGCTAACTCTGAGTGGCACACGCCTGGAATCCCAGAACTCAGCAGGCTGAAGAAGGAAGATTGCCCAGACTATGGGGACATCCTGGTTTGCACACCAAGAGCGTCTCTCAAAAACAAATAAGCACGGGAGAAAGAGGAGAGAGAGAGAAATACTAGGTGTTTTGATCATGCATGAGCCTAAAACTAAACTGTAAACATAAAGTCTTTTAATACATCCTAAACTTGAGTGAGAAATGCCATCAAAAACTGATTCATAACTAAAAGAATGTCTGATATGTCTAAACGCAAACTCAAGTAGTTTGGGTTATCTTTAACTTTACCTAAAGATAACATTTTGTAAATGTAAATTCCATATCCACAAAATAAGAAACATTCTCTTGAGCCAAACTGTTCTACTTATACCATAATCAAAAAATCCTACATGCTTTCTAAAGCCAAAAAAATTATGTATTGCTTACAAATCTGATGGAGTGTACAATGGCTTTTTAAAATGCTTTCCAGCTGCAGTGGTGCATGGCTTTAATGCGAGCACTAGTGAAGCAGAGGTAAGATGATCTATGGAGCCTGAGGCCAGCCCTGTCTCCAAGTTCCAGGGCAGCCAGGACTATGTTGAGACCTGGTCTCAAATGAAGAAACAAACAAACAAACAAACAAACAGCAATTTAGCTGATATAAACCTCAAGCCAATTCAGCAGATATTCTTTGACCATATTCAAGATAAACTCACTGGGAACTAAAGCCATAGCTTGAGCCCTTGCCCAAAAAGGTCCATGCATTACCACTGACTCTCAAAACACAACTTCTAAAAACCATACAGGAGCTCAATTTGAACCAGAAAGTGGATGAGCAGCATAAAAATGTCAAAACAGTAAGTCCTTCCCTTTCACTGTAAGCCAGCCTAGATTTTAAAAAGCAAAAGTCATTTTTAAAATACAGTTGTTATCTGGAAAGCTATTGAATTCGTGCCAGAAACCAACATTTCAAAAGGTAAACCTGTAAAAGAATAGCTATCTGTAAATGAAAGGCTGAAATAACCCCATGAGCAGCAACACAGCAATTAGCAACTTTTATAGAGTAATAACGTGTTCCATATTCTCTCTACACTAGCTCTTTGAAGTTGCCAGCGTAATATATACAAGTTTTATTGCATTAGAGCCCATCCTTGTGCGTTTTATGGGCACGCTAGCATTATGCAGAGCAGGCTGTAGTCGCCATCGGATCTGCTCTGAGAAGCTGCTCGATAATTCCGAAGCTTTGTGTATGGTTTACTTTGTTACACCTGTCTTTAGGAAAAATAAAAGTCACTGCCGACCTAAATCACTGCAGAGACCCACATGTCCACATAGCGTCGACGTACGAGCCATAAATCCTAACGCGGTTTGGCTTTCAGATTGTGCATTGCATATTCATGCGCACACCACTCGCAGTTTCAGACACATGTGAACTCTTTGCTGAATTAGAAAGAAGGGGACCGCTCGCTCGGCTCTCCCACCAGCGATTACCAGAGGCCGAGCAGAGAGCAGTTAATGCCTGCTCCAGCAGATGTTCGTCCCGTAAATATTAAACACAACACAGTTCCTCCAGGAATATACAAGCAGTCATTTTACCACCTGAACCGAGCTGCTTGCAAACAGTCAAGGGGGTGGGGGGGACGGGGGGGACGCCCAGGCAGCCAATGGGGTTCTTCAGACACCCGAAACTGGAGTTAAATCGCTTCTACCTGTGATTTACCTACCGAAGCTCCCTAACCTGAGGATCCCAGGAACGGGAACCCAAGTGCCTTCCAGGCTGCCAGCTCTGAGCTTGACAAAAAGGGACTGGGGCGACGAGTGGAGGGGCCTTCAGCCACGGGGAGCTGTGAACGGAGAGTGCAAAGGAAGGTGGACCTCCGGGAGACGCGTCTCCCCGGGCCAAGGCCTCCGGAATGCGGGCACGGAGGCACACTGGCCTCCCGCCCCGAGTGCTCACTTTTCCATCCCCAGTGGGCGCGGGGCAGGGCCGAGGGAGGAGGATGCAGGCGCCGAGCCTCGGAGCAGGCAGGGAGCCGGCCACCGAGCATCCTCTCGAGGCGCTCCGCCGCGGCACCAACTCTGGGGGGTCACGGGGGTGAGGCCAGCGCCGGGAGGGAGCTCGGTCCGAAGGCGGGGGCCGAGCGGGGCCGCGGGGCGGGGGGGGGGGGGGGGCCCTCGGGCACCGGTGACACGTTCGAAAATCCGCTTCTTTTCTCCCTCCGCCGCCGCCGCGCTCCCCCCTCCGGCGGACCGGCCCGCCGAGCCCCGGAGCCGGAGGAGCGGGGAGGGGACGGCCCCGGAGCCGGCAGACCGACGGGAGGGCGGCCGGGCACGCAGCCCGCCGGGCCGGAGGGAGCCGGAGGGAGCCGGCGCGGCGGGCGCCCCCGGCCCGCCGCCCACCCCGCCCCCACGGCGCCCCGGCCCAGGTGAGGGCGCGCGGGGCCGCAGCCCCGGGACTCACCACAGCGACTCCAGGTCCCATTCCTGGAGCAGGGCTAAGTCGAAGCTGTCCATGGTGGGAGGTGTCAGCGCCGCCGCCGCCGCCGCCGCCGCCGCGTCCGCCGCCGCCGCCGCCGCCGAGCCTCGGGCCGCCCGCGCGCTGCAACGAGAGGCGCCCGCTGAGCCGCAGCCCGGCCGCGCCCGCGCCGCCGCCGCCCGCCCGCCGGCCCCCCCGGCCCGCCCGCGGCGTCCCGCACCCCCGCGGGGGCACCCCCGGCTCCCGGGCCCGCCCGGCGCGTGGCGGCGGCCGGCGCACTCACCCGCTCGCCGGCTCGCGCGCGGCCACAGTCGCGGAGAGCCGCGGGCTCGGCGCCGCCGCCCCCTCCCGGCCCGCGCCCGCCCCTCCGCCCCTCCCTCGCGGCCGCCCGGCCCGGCCCGCCGCAGCCGCCGGCGCGGAGCTCCGCGCCCGCCCGCCCGCCTGCCCGCCCGCTCGCCCGCCTCTTTCTCCTCCGGGAGGCGCGGGTGCGCGGGCGAGGCCGAGGCGCGCGCGCGTCCGGAGCCCCGCGCCGCGCCCGCCCCGCGCGCCCCTGCGTTCCCCGCGCCCGCCGCGCCGCGCGGCTCCCCCGGGGTCCCGAGCCCTCCCCTCGGGCCCCGGCCGCCGGCCCGCCCGCCCTCCCCGCGCCCCCGCCGGCTCCCCCGACCCCCGGCTGGCCGGGGACGGCCCGCGAGCGGGAGGGGACGGCGAGGCGGCGGCGCCGGGCGCCCGGGGATGCTGCCGAGCCGAGCCGGGGCCGGCCTGCCGCAGCCTCCCGCCCCTCGCCCGCGCCCCGCGTCCTGCCGGTGCCTCCTCGGCCTCCGCGGAGCGGGCGGAACCGGCGGGGCGCTGCGGACGCGCTGTGCGGGTTCGCGGACCTGGGGTGGGCGCTGGGAAGGCGAAGCCCGGGCCGCCCCCCTCCCCCAGGCGCGGGGAGAGTTAACTGTGCAGCCCACGGCAGCGCCGAAAACAAATCGTTCCAGATATCTGGAGCCAGTAACTTCAGGGAGATGAAGAGGAAGCGGGAAGGAGGCCTCTCCGAGAAGACCTGCTCTCAGCTGCAGTTTGACCTGGAGGCCTGGGGGGCGGGGGGGGCTGGCCCACCCCCCTCGGCTGGCCGGTCCCGGGGAAGCAGCCTCCTTTCTTTTGATTTCATACTGGAAAGGCCTCTGGGCTAGCACTGCAAACTTCCCGCCGCCTCTCGGGGTGGAGAGTGGCAGACTGTCAGCTGAAGGATGATGAAGTACCACTGTGGCTTGTAAAAATCAAGCCCTTTGCTGTTATTGCTCCCTGGGTTTGAGAGACTGTTCCCCCCTCGCTCATTATTACACACTCGGAGAGGGGAGACTATAGACGTCTGTAGTTCCAGCTCTGCGCTTCTGCTCTAAAAATGAGAAACCCAGGCGGGCCGTTGGGGGACGGGGGGGGGGGGACGGGGGGCTCCCCTCTCCCACGCTCTGGGCCACGGTTCCCGGAGCCTCGTTCCGGATTCCCCAGAATTCCTGGAGAGAGCAGCACGGAGCTCACCACTTAAACCAAACCCCGCATGCCCTAAGGGAGGCCTAGTACGTTGCCCTTTGTTCCTTTTCTAGACAAGAAGAGCCACCGTGTGGGGCCGCCAAAAATGTAGCCCCCTTGATAGAAACCAACCTAGAAGCACCACCCCCCCCCCTTTTCTCTTTTACACCTCATCCATCTCTGAAGGAGAATTAACAAAGTTCTGGTCCCAGGTAGACCGCCAAAAGACCAGTTTCGAGTGCTTTCCTCTCAGAAACGGGACTGCAAAGCTCTCGACCCCATCCTTTTCTTCCCCAGCTTTGGAATAGTTCTTCCGTTATCAGCATCCATAACTAATGTGAAAATATCAGTCGCTAAATGAAGGCAGAGTCTGCCTCAAATCACTTGTAGAAACGGAATTGGTATTTTACAGGCTAACAACTTCCACGCTCTAACTAACCCCCGTTGGTCGAAGGCTACAAAAGAACAAAGGGAATATGAATACAGGGAAAAGTACAGGTGTGAAGGCTGGAGTCCAGAATCTTTGTCTACAGGGCATTTGGAGGGGAGTGGGGCGGAATCTGCCTCACAGATACGCCTTAGCATAAGCCCTCTTGGAAATGTTTGCTCTGGCAAAAGTGAGCTCTAGACATCACATGGAGACAGCCTTCCCAGGAACAAAGGCTGGGGGTGGAGAGGGAGAAGGGAACAGGCCCTGTCTGGAAGAACGGCAAGTCCCGAGGCCTGGACGAGAAATGCGTCCTGTTCCTCGGGTGCAGCTGGGAGTCTTCTCCGGAAAGGAGACCTCCCGGCCCTCGCAGGGATCTGGCTTCCCTTGCCTTCCCACCACATCTGTTTATACAAAAGAAGCTGCTGAAGAACAAACAGAACCGTGTGTACTGCGGGTCTCATGCCCTGCTTGAGGCTCCGGACACAGTTTCAAGCCTCCTCGTGCTGGCTGAAGATAAATAGGTCCCAGAAAAGGGGAAAGAGTAAGAGGACTTCGAGCTAGGGAGGGAGGCATCTCCCCAAGCAGTCATGAAATAATGGACAGATGTGATTTGAATGAAACGCTGAACTCCCATGTTTACCTTTAAGTCTGCGTGGGCCTGAAGTAATTCCACTGTGGGTGTTTGGTTTTTCTTTTTAATGTTTCTTCACACAGACAAAAAAAATGTTTTGGGGTTTTTTTGGGGGGGAGGGATCTGGGGACTTGAACTCGAGGACAGATGTATTTTGTTTCTGGTGGGCTCTGTAAATAGAGCCCACTTGGAGAATGGGGGCTTTGGAAGAAACCCAAAATGTTGCAGACACTGTTTTTTTGCCTAAGCTCTGAGGGGAATAGATTGAAAATGAATAGTTTTCACTAGTAAAATGTAGAAGAGTTAATGAGTCTCTTTATTGGAAGAACATATTATTTTAGAATTTATGGAGCTGTTCCCTTATACAGCCATTGGGTGTATGAACCATATCTAACACTGAGACTAGTCAAAAGTAAAGCCCTTGATAATAAATAAATAAATAAATAAATAAATAAATAAATAAATAAATAAAAGAGGAGGAGGAAGGGAAAGGCAGGAGGGAGAGAGAGGAAAGTGAGGGCCGGAACTCCCTGTCAGAGCTGAAAGTCAAGGGGTTTGGGCTGGGTTTGGTTTGTTGAGTTTTTGGTTTTGGTTTTGATGAGTTTTTCTTTTGTTTGGGGGTGGTGGTGTTCATTTTTTATTTGCTAGGGTTTTGTTTGGTTTTGTTTTTAGTACAGGAACAAGAGACGGGACTATCTAAATAGGGGGGGGGAGGGGTTCCGGTGAAGCACTGCAGCTCCTGTGCACCATGAAGACCTGAGGGACTTTTCTCCTGAAGGAGAGGCAACGGGTCCTACTGGGAGCTGAATGGAACCACCAGCCCAGGACAGGACTGCTGGGGAAGAGAGCTAAATGAGGACTGCCTGGTTGCCCTGGTAGGCTGGCTAGGTGGCTCGGTGGTTAGTGCCAAATCCTCAAAGTAAAGCGAGTGAGAAAGGGCTCCTGCTTGACAGGGTACAGGCTCAGGCTCTCCTGAAGGACCTCCAGCTCGCCCTGCTCTCGTGGAACCAGAAGACAGTTGTACACACCTAGAAACAAATCCACGGCGACTTCCTAAGCTTCCCTTACCTAAGAACCAAGAGAAACGTCACGGCTTATTCTCAAGACATGGCTGGAATTCAGAGAGCCAGGGGAATGTCTCTCTCGGTCTCTCTGTCTCTCTCTCCTTTCCTCTCTCCCTCTTTCTCTCTCCCCCTCTCTCTCCCCCTTCCCTTCCTTGTCCTCCCTCCCTTCCTAGCCCTCTTTTCCTCTCAGTCTGCCATTCCTCTAGAAAAGAGCTTGCTCTGTGATGGCCTTCCTGGGAGATAAAGGGAGCCTCCTCAAGCTCCGAGCCCCTCCTCCCTCTCCATTTTTCAAAACACCATTCTTTCCTGTTCCAGGGAGGCTGCTGATACCTCATTCAGTCAGCTTCTTCTTCCAGAGGCTTTCAGGGTGTCTGAAACTGTACCTGGGGTTTGCCAATAAACCCTTCTAGGCTTTTTTCTTGCAAATTAGATGTTAAAATGTCAAGCCCCAGGATAGCATGGATTTTCAAATCTACCCAGGAGCTCCACTGTCCTTGAGCCTTTTCTTTCTTTACAGGTAGCTCAGAGTGGCTCCAGCCTCCGATCCAGGGTACCTTTCTCTCTTTTTTCCCCTCATTCTTCAGGTCCTGAGCAGATGGTGCGGCTGTGCTGGCTGTCATCACTCCTCCTATGTTTCCATGGAAACATGGGGCATAGGGACCATCTCTGCCTTGGGCTCCCTGACAGTATCCTCTGCCTGAGAACTTCACTAAGGCCCCTCCTCCTTACTTGCCTGCTTTCCTGAGCTTTGCAGAACATTCGGGGCCAGCCAGGGCCATTTCAGAGGCCCTCTGAGGACGTGCTCCCTGCAAAGGGTTGTAAATTGACTGGAAAAGGAACGGGGGAGGGAAAACCAATCCTCATGTCAGGTGGCTGAGGCCAGTGGGGATGGCAACAAATATGGATACTCTGTCCCTCAGCCACCCTCCACAATGACTGAGAATTGCCCACATGTCAAATCTGCTGCTTCTAAAGTTTTCTCTGTTGTCAGGCCGCAGGTATTTATTGAGTGTGAGTGTATGTTTGAGGTTTTACACTTTGCTCATATCCTATCACCTGGAAATGTGCATTCCATTATTTTTTTTTTTTTTAACAAAACCAGGTTTTCCCTGAGGAATGCAGTTTCTTCAAAGTTTCCAACATCCTCCTGGCTACATAATTCATTTATATAGCCACTAAGACATTAATTAGATTCAGAAGTCTGTCGAAACAGCAGAGCTAGGCAAGGTCAGAGGGCAAGCAGGGCAAAGAAAAGAGAGGGGGAAATGACCCCTGGGAGAGGGTGAGGAAGTGGAGGGAAATTTTTCATGCCTTTCAAGTATCAAACAAGACAAAGACAATTTCAAAACCTGGTCAACTACCATAACACTTTTTAGAGAATTAAAGTTTTGCCAAATTTAAAGAGCCTGTTAGAAACAGAAGTTGATTTGCATGATAATTCTATGCATCTACATCTTTAATGTTACTGTCTCTCATACAGCTGCTACAAAGATTAGGGGGATGCAGCTCATATTTTGTGAAAGAAAAACCGGCGTAGTCTCTCCCACTCTGGGCACACATACAAACAGACTTCCCACTGAAGAGAACCCAAAGAATATCTCTTCTCACAGTTCACGTATATCATGCCATGCTGATTTGTTGGCAGACTAACCCATCATTTCTTGATATGAGATTAGCAAGAACCAACCACCCAGACCAAACCACAACATTCCCCTCTGGCTCCTGGGCAGGCCATGTTAAAGATGCACACTGGCCAACTTCGAAAGACTCAAGGACGCTGAGCCCACTCGGAAGGCAAGCATCTCCCCACTGTCTCCGGATCCTGTTCTGCATATCAACCCCATCTCATCCTCCCAAAAGCACATAAGGTATGTTGCCATGGTTTTCCTCTGCGAGTGAGTACACTGAGGAACAGAGAAGTGTCACTAACCAAAGCATGGCAGATTGGGGATCAGATCTGGTAGCCACAACACCATATGCCACCCTGGAGCTTTTGCCTTAATTACATGGCGCCGGGGCACCGCCATGCTCAAGGTGCTTAAATAATGGCTGTAACGCAGACCCAGGTAAAAAGCCCTCTCCACAGCTTTGCAGTTCTCGCTTTCTCCAGCTCTGCCTCAGAGATCTGCAGTAACACGGAGTCAGTGAGGCCCTCGCGGTCTTCCCAGGCCGAGGAATGTTCCTTTGTAGTAGGAGGATGCATCGAATGGTCTTTGTCTCCGTCAGTTTTCGTCTCTGACAGTTCTAAAATGTGAGCTTTCTGGTGTTGGTTGTTCTTCCTGAGTGCTGCCAGACAGAGCTCTCTGACGTGTGTCAGGAGAGCCATAAACCTTTTCTTATTTAAAGGTAAGCCCTCCTGTTGGCCTGAAACCAGTCTCAAGGTTGTTTTGTTCTAAGCAGGACTGCGGCGCGGCCTGTTGAATGTTAACAGTCAGCAAGAACAGCGGGTCCAGGAGGAAGTGGCTGAGCTTCCATCTAGGGGGCAATATGAGAGCGAAGTCACAACCCGACTGAGGGTGCGGAAAGAGACGCGCTCGCGCCAACATGGCAGTCCTCAGGAGGACAGAGAAGGCCCCCAGATGGAAACCGGAGATGTTTCAAGTTGAGAATAGAGAAAGGGGCAGCGGTATAAGGTCCCCATAAAGTCCTTCAAATGGAGGTATCCCCCATAGCTTAGAGTCATACTAGAGGTCTTCAATCAAGAAACAGAGCACAGCCTACCCCATCAAAGCCAGAGTCAAACAAGCATGGCAGACACTGCCAACTGCCCACCTATCTGCCCTCCCGCTGAACAACACAACTTGAGTCTAGCGTGGACAATTAATAAGCCTAGCTGTCTTTATGGCTGTATACGGTTAAATCACTCCATTTCCATCCTTCTTCCCTACAACTGGACACGTGACTCAATTCTGGCCAATGAGACGTGAATTTATGCTCTCTACAGTAGTGTAGACAAAAGAATGCTCCGTTACCTGGAACGGACACTACTACCCTTTCCTCTAGGTCACTTCCTTTGTTCCATCAGTCCGAGGCCTGAGAAAGAGCAGCCGCTGTGGGCCATGAGAGCCAAGACAGATACTGATGCAGGCTGGCTGCTGAGAAGTTAAAAGAATGCCCGCTCCGTGTTTGTCTTCTCACGGTTGTCCTGTCCCTGGGCCACCTACCTGCATCCGCACTTTTCAGAGTGACATCAAATGCGGCTGCCTCGCTCTTATCGCGCTTTGATTACCGTGGCCACGACGAGCGAAGCCACAACGCCTTGAGTGCACCCCACGCAGTGCGGCACACAGTCGGCGCTACCAGGCCTCTCCGCTGTGTGACCCAACGGGAGCCGCGGTGCCAAAGACCCAATTGTGACTTACAAAAGACTGTGATTGCTTCCTTAAATACAACGTGGCCTTCTGGGCTCATTCCCATTGTAAGACTGTCAATTAATAAGAAACTCATGCTCACTTGTCCAAAGACTGATTAATCCGGCTCCAGGATTTGTGGAATATTCCATATTATTAGTAGTTCTTTATTGCCACAGTATTTATTAAGCAGGTTAAGTTATTGTTACAGGGATACTGAATGATCTCGGTTATGAAAAACAGGGAGGGAATAATGACATTCAGGCTTTCTTGTGTTCTTACCACAGTCACAAAAAACATGCATGCTTCGGGCTTTCTCATTGTTTCGACCATAAACTAATTACCAGTGGATGAAGCTCGTTCACTTCAGAAGGAGTTTCGAAAAATGGCTAATTAGGTGCAGTATTTTGAAATTTAAACTGCATTACAGGGTTAGAACCCTGCAATGAAATGGCAGGAGCTTGAAAGTGAAGAGAAACCATAGCAGCTCTCTGTCGCTGGTAGCTGGCCTCCTACGTGATGTGACCACACTTTTCCTTCGGTGTATGGGCCACACACTGATGTCCCCGTGTCTTCCTAGGACATCGCTGGACTACAGCAGCACTCCATCCAGCCTTCCTGGAGCCCTCCCGCCAGCCCTCCACACACTCAGTCTGTTGGCTCCTATGATCTCCTCAGGACTCTGGCAGAGAGACGGCCCCCATACGAGGAAGCAGAGCTGGACGGAGGAATGAGAGAATCCCCATCTTCTCGCTTTCCTGGAAGGAGAGAGCTGCAGACAGCAGCTGTGGCTGCCCTGAGGAGGAAAAGGCTCACCACCAGATAGGGAGACAGGAAACTACTGAGAGGGGAGATACCTGATCCCGTGGCGGTCTGAAGGAGAAGCTGCACAGTGGAAAGGAGAAAGTAAGAGGGAGATGGTGGGGTGAGGCTGCTGTGACCAGAGGAGGGGACTCAGTAAGGCCCCTGTTAAAGAGCCTCTGCAGAGGGAACCGAAGCTTCCGAGGACAGTCCCCGCGCTCTTTCAGAGCTCCGCCTCTTCTCTAACACCACTATTCTCTCTGCTTGGCACAGACAGCCACAGCTTTATGAATTTAGCATTGTTTTCTGTCATTCTGTAGGTACCAATTAGGCTTGTGATAACATAAAGGGAAACTCATCCCCTTGGTCCTGGGAAAGCCCCGGGTGAGACCAGCGACTGTCACCCTGGAGGACCGCAGCCTCTAGTTAGGACTCTACCTTCAGGGACGCCTCCCCAAGCACAGGCTGTGGGGTCAGGTCCCAAGGGAATACCCAGTGACCACACGGGTCATTTCAGATATTGATTTCCCAAACAAGCGTGGAAAGCCCCGTATGTGTTAAGTGGTGGGTTTGAAAAGGAGAGGAGACATTCAAAGTTTAAAAAAAAAAAAAAAAAAGCAAAACGAAACAACAACTCTCCATCAGAAGGACTGTGTCCACACTCCTCCTTGAATTTAGCACGTATTATTGAGCCGGATAAGATCAAGGTTACCGCCACAAGTCAGGCAGGTGTGTTCTCATCTAGGAAGCTGGATTCTGTTGTGTTGTAACGCATTCAGACCACAATGAGGGGAGGAAGGTGGGCATCTATCTACAGAGAATGGCTGAGGTGTATTCCAAATCAAGAACTGACTAATTTGGAAGGGTGAATGAAAGCAGAGAACAAGCCAGATCCATGGCGTACTGCAATGTGTCTATGATGCCATTGGAGAAAGAATGGGCGGGGACTGCTGGAGACCTCTTTTGGAGAGTTTTAATATCAAAGTTAACATCTGTGTTGATCTAATTAGAATACAAGCCCAAGTGAGCAGAATAACGAAAAAAAGAGTATTCCAGGCTGAAGGAAAAGCACATGACAGACCCCAGAGTCCAGAAAGAAGCCTGCCATGTGTCCCAAAACAGAGAAGGCTCTATGTGATCAGAACAGTGCCTGCGGGTGTGGGAAGAGGGTGGATGATCAGGGATCAACTGCTTCATCACAGAGAATGAGGGAGAAGAAACCGCACCAAGACAAGACATCGGAGCCAGGTGGTGGAAAACTGCTTCTCGCTGTCGCAACCATGTTGCAAATGAACAGAAAACAAACATCAGAGATTCTACAGCGCAGCGTGGGGACACTCTGCTGCCAAAGCCTTCGAGACAACACAGAGTTGAAAGAGGAAATGGCTTCTGAGAAACCAGAGAAAGTGTTTCATGAGCACTAGAAAAGTGGCTGTTGTTTTTAGTGTTCTGCTTTAAGTTGTAAAATCCAAGAAGGTCTGCAAACCCCTTCCTTAGGCTCAAGGCTGGCCGTCTCATTAACACAGCCCACAGCAAAAGAAAAATGTAGAGAGCCTTGCTCATAAATTATGAAGAATGTCAAAATGCTGACAGCAAGCTTTAAACTAAGACAAGACCCTTTGAGTATGAGCCCCATGCTCAGGTCACGAGCCCAGCAGCTGCTCCATCCACAGCAGCCCTGGCGACATCTTCCTGCTCTTGCATCTTTCCGCTGACAGGGGATCCAGCCCTCTAGCCTTGGGTTCATTCCACAACAAAAGTTAGGTTCCTGATCATACTGTTATTAGACACCTGGAAAAGCACAAGACAAAAGGGGCGGGGCATAATGAAGATGGTGTGTCTGACTTCAAACACTCTCCATTTCCCCTCTCTCTTTTCAAGGAAAGTCCTCAAAAACCATGGCAGCAAGGCCGGCAAAGGAAACCAAGGAAAGGGGGAGATGCCTACATAGCATGAAAGATCTGACCTAGGCAGGCTGAGCTGGTAAGGGAGAAGGTATCACTGTAAAGAAGGAAAGGGATTGGGAAGACGGAAGTATTGAGGTGGGGCTTCGGAGAGTCTTAAAATACAATGCCGTCACATTTTCCATCTTTCTAATGAGTAAAAGCAACCAACTGAACTCAGGCATAGTTGAGTAGCATGTGTGAGGCTCCGAGCTCACCCGGCACCATCAAGTACATAAATAATAAATAAACAAAAATATTAAATTGACCTAGTCTCTGATTATCTGTAGATTCATTTTTTTCTATCCCTATAGTAGTAAGAGAATGTCACCTGTGAATGTTGGCTTTTTTTCTTTTGAAGACTTATACCTTCATTTATCTTTTTTTTTTTTAACTTATTTGCTGAGAATTCACATTTGAATACAAATAGTGATGGTGGCCATGAAAATTATAGGGTTTCCAGTGCCAGGTGTGGGAAATATTCCTAATGAGTTATTAGTTAGGGACTCCCTAGAGAACCCACAAACAAGGCATATTTTGCCTGCTTTCCTCTTGGTTACCTACAAAACTAGACGGTAAAACCCCATTGCTGAAGACAGCACACCCTTGGATGAGAAATCAGCCAGAACTGACCTGGAAGCTTCCCTCTAGCCAGCTAGCCTTCATAGTCCCAGAAGGTGCTGGGCAAGCTTCTGGGAGAAAACAGGCACCACATGGTCTTATCCAGCTGTGGTCCGTTAAGTACAGTGCCAACCTGTCAGGCAGGATGTGCCTGTTTATGCAATAGTGGCACGACTGTTCTGGGGATAATCAGGCATTCTCTGGTTGGATTTGGGGTCTGTTCCGTGGGAGAGCATCTATTTGCTGTACTGTAAAGCTACAGGAAAGGTCATAGGCCTTTCAGGAGAACTTGATCCTGCTGTTTAACTAAATTGTCACAGCATTGAACTGCCCTCTGAGTATACTGTTTGTATCCATAATCAAAGATGCCTTTCATGTCTAATGAATTTCAGCGAATGCAGAGGTTCATGGCCATACTGGGGTCTAAGAATGAATGATGCTGGAGTGTTCAGCCCTGAGGAAGACAACTAGTCCCCCTAAAGCCTGGGGACATTTGGAATATGGGGTAGAAAGAATGTAAGATCTGGAAGACAGGGAGGAGAGCCATGAATGGACATCTTCTGCGTGATGCACAGTCACCGCAGGCACAGATTCTCCACACCCACAGCTGCCTGCACGGGGTCTGTACAAGAATGGGCACACTAGCACCCAGGAAAGAATGGAGAGGGCACTCAGGAGACCTCATACCCCACTGCTAAAGTACCACCTGTGCACAGACCCAGAAAAGGGAGCATCCCTGCCTTCAGGATGTATACCCCGATACCCCACGAGCCTCCAAAGAACAGTTTTAAAACAACGGTCACACAGATGCTATTAGTTAAAGTAAAGGGTTAAAAAAAGAAAAGTCGTGAACCTGAGACAGAAGGAAGGAATGGATGTTGGTGACAGGGTTTGGAGGAAAACAAGAAAAGGTGGGGAAGCTAGGGACTAGAACACGCACACACACATGACTGCGAACCAAGAACTAAGTTAGTCATTAAAATAAGACTGAGTGTGGTTCTTCTGGGAACTGCCATCAGGCTAAGGAATCTTTCCAGTTACTGCTCATTTGTTAAATTTACATCTATTTACTTGCTTGATTGAAACAATGAATTGATGGTGAATTTCAGGGGAAAGGTTTTTATGTGGCTGGTTGAAAAGACTGTACTACACGACTCCGTGTTTCTATTAGTGGCTAATGTACTGAATTACACTGATTAACTTTCAAAAGTTAAGCAAGTCCTGTATTCATGGAATAGGCACAAACTGGTGGTAAGGCACGATTTGTGTCTTTATCACTGGATTCAATTTGCCTTAAAAAAAGAAAAACTGGATTTGTCTTCCAACAATCATATTCTATATTAGCCTCATAGTGACCATAATTGGGGCTGGAGAAGTGGCTCAGAGGTGAAGAGCACTGGCTGCTCTTCCAAAGGTCCTGAGTTCAATTCCCAGCAACCACATAATGGCTCACAACTATCTGTAATGAGATCTGGTGCCCTCTTCTGGGGTACAGATGTATGTGCAGACAGAACATTATATACATAATAAATAAATAAATAAATAAATAAATCTTAAAAAAAAAAAAAAAGTCCACATCTGTAAGTAACCATAATTTTCTTATTTAGACACGACCTTGTCATGGTCTGCTAAAAATGGGCCTGGTGTCCCCTAAAATTGAAGAGCATGCTTCATTTTTATAATCAGGAGTTGTATTTTACTGAAATTATTCTTTTAATCATTTAATACTATTCACCATTAAAATCATCTGAGACTGGAGTTTCTTTGTAGGAAGGCTTTAAATTATAAATTAAACTTTTCAAAACTTACATATTATTTTTATTTAGATTATTTATTATTTTATATTCTATTTTATATTATTCTTGATTAGATCTGTTTCTATTATTTTGGTATTGTTTTTCTCAGAAATCCACACAAATCATTGGAATTTTCAAATCAGTTGCCCTAATATCTATTTAATGATATTATGATCTCTGATTCTTTCTACCTCCATTTCTTAATATTTCTTACTTGTGACTTTCTTCTCTCACTATGTTAGTAAACTTTAATTGTGGCAAGCACATGAAACAGCCAACTTTAAAAAGAGAAAACATTAAGTTTTTCTTTCAGAGGACAGTGATGCCTTGGTTTCCTTGCTCTCTGTCTGTGGCAAGGTGGAGCATCCTGGCAGAGCTCCTGGGATAGAGGAGAGCGGTTCCTTACTGTGGCCAGGGAGCAAAGAGAAGGCCTCCAAGTGTTCCCTTCAATGCTGTACCCTGCGACATAACTTCCTTCTACCAGGCTGTCTCTCCTAACATGGGCCTCCAGGGACTAGTCAAGACCCAAGCCTTTGTACACTGAGTGGTCAGTGTCAATGGAATGTTATCTTTCTTACTACTTTAAAAGAACCACCACCTTCCGGATTCTTCCGTCGATGCTCTGCGTGTTTATTATCTTATTCATTCTGCTCTCAAATTTGCAATAACTTTCACTTCACGCTCACTCTCACCTGCTGTTTGTGTGTGTGTGTGTGTGTGTGTGTGTGTAGTGTGTTTTGTTTGCTTGTTTGTTCTAGTTTATTTCTTGATGTGGATGCAGTTTGTTGATGTACGGCTGACTTATTGTTGTTGTTAGAACTGTTTAATTACTTTTCCATTAAGCACAGATCTCTCTGAGGTTACCTTTTATTTATGTATAAACTTGTGTGCCTGCCGGAGTTTATATGTCCATGTGCAGGTGCCTGTAGAGGCCAGAAGAGGGCACCAGATCCCGTGAGACTGGAGTTACAGGCAGTTGTGAGCTGCCTACATGGGTGCTGGAAGCCAAGCCCAGGAGGCCCCCAAGCCACCTCTCCAGCCCCTCAGCAAAGATTTGATGTATAGAATTTTCATCACCATTTAGTTCAGAGTACAAAAGTTTCAAATATCTATTTTGACTTTTTCTTGACAGATGAATCATTTATTTAATAGCATATTTCATAATTTCCAAGTGTAGACTTTTCTAATTTTCTCTTTTTTAAAAATCTTAGTTTGGTTGCATTTAACTGTAGAGCATACCCCTAACTATCATTCTGATATTCTACAGTGCATTAAAGCTTCCCACATATATTCAGTTTTGTAAAATATCCATGTGTGTTATCTGCACTTCTGTTGCTGATATGAGGTTCCTTACCTGTTTGTCAATTATGCATTCAAATTCCTTCATGCAGGTTTTCTGTCTACTGGATCGAGATTTTTTGAGTTTGCTAACATTGCTCATTACAATTAGAAGAAGTGATTTTTTTTTCTCTCATTTTTTTTTTAGCCCTTCCATATCCTTATAGCAAGTACGTTGCTTTTAAGCAATTAGATTTTTGATTAGGTTGTTTACTCTGAGGCAACTTGCCTTTTAATTAAAGCATTTAATCTATCTGCATTTAATGTAATTATTTCTATCTATGAAATGATGCCCATTCATTTGTTCTGTTTCATTTTTCAATTTTTGGATTATCCTTGTTTGAATTATTTGAATATGTATTTATATTTTTTTATGGTCTTCCTCAATCAGCTTTAAACTTGTGCCGCTTTTGTAATTCTTTTATTTGAACTTGATTAAAAACAAGCCACGCATCCTTGAGTTAGTAAAATCTAGTATTTGTAACTTTTAACCTCTTTCACAAAAATGTAAGAATCATAGAATATTTAACACTACGTGCTTATACACAATCAGTGCATGCATTTATTTACCTATGTTCTTAAATCCAAAGACATTATTTTATAGAGTTAATTTACATTAGTATTTTGCTTGCCTTTCAGAACATTGAATACATAATAAATAAAGAAATAAATCCTTTGAAAAATATTTCTAAGCTTCTGTTTATTTTTTAACAATCTGGGTCTTAAAACGTGGTCATCATGGAGTTGATGTAATGGTTCCTTTAGTTGGAACAACAGGTGTCTATTTTTCCTAGGTTTTGTCTGCTACCGACATGTCCTTTTCTCCTTACATCTAGTTATTTTTAGGATGTGACTGGAAGAGTTTATAGAAATGACTCACAGCTTATAGTGGTGCTTTCTTTCTCCAAAGAGAATATCCAACTCTTCCAGGTCGTTGAGGTCATTAAAGATGCAGGGCTGCCTTTACACAGTTTTACAGCTTTTTTGGTATGTGTTGGGGTGCTAACTGTACTACTTCCTGTTATGAGTGTGCGTGCTTTGAAATACACATTTCTCCTAGAGTGCACTTTCAGGATTCAAACCTGCATGGGGGTTGTGTGTCACTGTTTTCTTCTTTGGTGGATCCTCATTTCATTCTTATCCTCTGGGTTCCCAAAATATGTTAACAGCCTACACCAGCTTCTTGAACTGCATCCAAAACTGGGCTTGGGCATCCTATCAAATAATTTTCCTTGATCTCCTTTTGAGCTTGGCTCTGTCGTTCCTGACTCAATTTTTAGGTCCTCAATGCCTTCATAAGCCAATTATTTAGAAGTGACTTTTAAGTGCACTCAGTACATGACCATAGGCTGTGAAAAACAAAGTTGTGTTTGGATTTGGGAAACGTGCCCATCCGTAGCAGGATGGCGCTGCACATCCTGTGTCGGCTGAGAGAGCAGGAAAGCAGCTCAGCCGGGCTGTTTCCAACCTTGTTATGATGCTTTCAGAGCCACTTTAGGTAGCTTCAACTTTCTCAGTCTCCTTTCATTGACAAAACTGAGCTAATGATTATGGCTTTTTTTTTTTTTATCGGCAAACAAATGCAATAATCTTACAAAGATATATCTAGCATAAGTGCCTACTTAATGACAACCACTCTTACTGGACCTGAGCCATTTAAATGTTTGGAAACACTTGCCAAGATAAACATTCACAGGCTATAAACTCGGGCTGCTGGGGACCCCTGCTTGGTGAGGTTTCCAATCCTAGCAGTGGTTAGGAGATACCACTTGGACCCAGTGGAACACCTCCTTGCCTTCTGGGGTCAATTACAAGCTCTAACAAGGGGAAGTCTGGCTCTGTCTGCATGCAGCCTTGGAACACACAGCCTGGCAGAGGTGTGTGAGATCGTTACCTCCATGTTTCAATTTCTACAAAGGCTAATTGTTTTTCAGAGGCGTTTTTATTAGCTTCCTCTTTACCCACAGGTAAGGCTTAGGTGCGGAGTAAAAAAGTCCCCATGATTAACCTCAAGGGCTCTGTTGTTAAAGTTCTGCTTTAAGCCTCCTGGCCCTGTTTGACATGTCCAGAGATTATTCACCTTTTAGGAGACCATTCCTGCCAATCCCTGCTGTTGGCTTTTAAAAGCAGGTCCATTTAAACATCAGTAACTAGGCATCATCATTGACCTCATGCTGCTTAATTCCTAACCTGGTCTTGACCCCAGAGTCAAAGCCCTGTGAAAAGTCAATAAAAGCAACAAACAATCTTGTGTTGTTCTTGGCAGACTTTCCCAAACAATGACTGAGTTTAACAATAGTTAATTGTGGCTTAATAGTTGCTAACAAGCATTGAGTGTTAACAAAGTGGCAGGTAATATAGCAGCCAAATGAGGGAGGCACTGTCATTAGCCCTGTTTTACAGGACAGCCACTGTGTTTTATAGGGACAAATTATTTAACCTAAGGCTACCAACCGGCAATGGGGTTGATGGCTGCGCTCTGGGCTCCCCAATAGGACGTTAGTTAGAGAAACTTAAACATTTGGCCAGTGACATTTTTTAAGGACTTTCCCACAATTAATAGGGAGGTGGCTAATAGCATCTCTCTGTTAAAGGGGAGTCCTTTTACTTCTGTAGAGTATCCTGATAAGGATAGGGTTGGAGGACCTAATTAGAACAACAGTAAATATCAAAAACAGCCCACGGGGACAGAACGAGAAGAGTCCGGCTGCAGGGCGTTACCGTCCAATCATGTAGGTTATGATGGCCAAGAAATAGTCCAAAGCAGGAAGCATTGTTAGATCTTGATAAGAAGCTTCTCAGAAAGGCCCACAACTGATGAAACGGGAAGCAACACCCCTGTAAACATTAGGTCTGTAAGGAATCACCTTCTAGGGACAAGCAGTGGGGCAGTGGGATGAACATGATTAAAATGCATTACACTAACGTAAGGAAACATCGTGACGAAACCCATTATTCTGTACCAGTAACAGGGATGCTAATAAAAAAATGGCTAACTCCAGCTACAGCATATATTCCCACAGCATCTTACTGACAATAATCAGTAGGAAACTATATCACAGACTCGACCCATTCCCTTGAGGACTCCAACCCCTTGAGGAACTCAACGTCTGAGTCCTTCACATATACTCTAGATATTAATCTTCTGTTAGGTGGATAGCCACCGTTCTCGCTCATTCTGGGGGCTGTTTCCTTTTCTGCGCAGAAGCTTTTCAGTTTCTATGCAGTCACAATTAGAGGGGTAGGACAATTGAGATGTATGACATAGAAGCAGAGCATATAGAACGAGAAAGGAAAGGAGGAGAGAGAGAGCTGTAGGAAGCATATGGCCGAGGTTCATTATAGGCTTGAAGTAGATTGTCTTTATGAGAGCTACGACTGTGTACAATGACCACACAATGGTAACAAATTTTAACTTAACGGCTGTAAGGCAGGCCTGCAGAGACGGCTCGGCGGTTAAGAGCACGTACTGCTCCCGCAGTACATTTGTTACATTCCCAGCACCCACGTGGAGACTCACAGTCCTCTGTAATTTTATTTCCAGGGTGTCCCACACTCCTTCTAGCCTCCATGGGATTGCTTGCAAGTGGTACACTTATACACATAAATTAAAAATAAATAAATCTGTTTTTAAAACCAACAAAGTTAGGTGTGATGGTACATGCCTTTAATTCCAGCCTATGAGAGGCAGGGGGCAGGGGAAGGGCCAAGGATAGATCCAGAACTCTTGACGTCAAGGTCAGCCACGGCTACTTAGCAGTGAGACCCTGTCTCAAAGGAGAGAGGGGGGGAGGAGGAAGAGGAAGACATGGAGGAGGAGGAGAGAAAAGAAAAGAGAAGAAGAGAAAAATTTGTAGGGCAGTTTTTTTAAATGGCCATAAGATAGAGGCAGAGAATTTGGAAGAATATAGCAATAAGGATGCCCAACCAAAGTGGTCAAAACTAAATATATGACCCTGTCTTGGGACCACAGCTTCAGAGTTTTGGCCCACGTGTGAGTAAGTGAACACAAGCCTTCTCTGAAGAGCAAAGCAAAGTAGCTCTTCAGCGAGTTAACTCAATATTTCTTAAAATGTGATTTCTTTTTTCCAGTTGGGCATTTCACAAATTCTAAATCCCCTAGAGATTCACAATCACATATTCCATGCAAGGCCCAAGAAGCCTGAGCAGAGGAAACGGCTTCAGTTCGCCCAGCTCACCGTGTGGCAAGCTTACCGGACTCCGCACTGTCTTACACAGATGTCCGTCTCTATCTCAGAAGAAGTGCAGGAAGCGGCGAGTTAAGAAACCACGACGTAATTCCTTAGGTGATGATTAAATGCTTTAAAAAAATAAGGATAGTTTTCTAATAAAATCATCATCTGTTATCAATCGTTCAAGAAGTAGATCCAGAGTCAACGAGGCAGCATGCCCTGTGTAATCGGGAGAAACCCTGGAATCAGCAAGACTATGGCTGTCTTACCGAAAAGAATTCTAAAACGTCTGCCAGTGACTGGGCCCATTCCAGGACCGGAAAGTCATCCTCCAACCCCTCTCCACCCCACAGCACTGTGGGTCTGCCTGGAGGCCTTCTGTCTCTGAGGGAAATTCAGCTGGGGCATCTTCTCGGGGAGTGCACTGCTTCCCTAGGAGGGACCAAGAAGACAGTGGTTGCTCAGCAGATGGAAAGGCGCAGAGTTCACATTCGGTTTACAAAGGTCTGAGAGAAGATGAAGCCAGTGCATAAAACATCACTCCTCCCTTACACTGGGACTCTTCTGGGTATTGAGGACTGAGGATGTGTGATGTCACCTACTTCAGCTTCCATTCGACTTTGTCATTTGCTACCTATCTAACCACGGACAAGTCACTGAGCCCGTTTTCCTACCGAAGCCATAGAATAAAACTGTCCTGATTTTGAGACACAGAAGATTGCACAATGATTGTGTCACCGTGATCCCAACCCAAAGTATTCTGCCAGCAGGCATGCCGCGCCCAGTCACGACACTCAATCCTAAAGGAAAGGACCTGCCAAAGCGCAGACCTACTAAGAGCACATAAAAAGCGCCCGATCATGCAGCCCTTCCCCCTTAATTAGTTACCCTGTTTATTTTTATGTGTATAGGTGCTTTGTTTACATATATGTCTGTTTACTACATGCATGCCTGGTGCCCATGGATATTCTGGGACTAGATTTCCACACGGTTGCTGTGAGCCCTCCATGCGGGTGGGAATTGAATCCAGGTCCTCCAGAAGAGCAGCCAGTGTTCTTAATTGTTGAGCCATCTCTCCAGCACCCAAACCCTTCTCCCTTAAATAGGAATTCAAAAAGAGTCACTTCACATGTAAAGAAAATAGCAGCCTGTGAGCCGAAAGCCAAAAGAGACAAGAATGATCCAGAAGGCATCAAAGTGACACAGAATAAAAGATAACACTAAAAGCACTCAAATTAATACCAGGGAAAATGTTACTCCCTGGAGGTTAGAATCAAATGTAGTAGCGAAAGAAAGTACAGATTTTGTTGTTGTTGTTCTGGAAAATTTTAATTTAATGGATTAGAAAATAACTAATAACCAATAGCTCTTCACATATAGAGTGCAAGAAAAGAAAGACAACATTGCAAACTGAGGGATCTTAGAAAGTGAGACTAGGAGGTTTACTTACAGAGGTAGATTTTTTTGTGTTTGTTTCTTTTGAGACAGCGTTTCTCTATGAAGCCTTGGCTGTGCTGGACTTGCTTTGTAGACAAGGCTGGCTTCAAACAAATATCTGCCTGCCTCTGCCTCCCCAAGTGCTGGGACTACAGGTGTGTGTCATGCACCCTGGTTAGACATTTTTCAATCCAATAAATAATTAAAGAAAAAAAATTCAAAGTTAAAGGACAGCAGCCTTCATATTTAAAGACCTTGGCAAAGACTCAGAACAATTACTAAAATCTGTACACTTAAAGAAGCTAAACAAGAAGGAGGACCCGGGGTAAGATGATCAATCCTCACTTAGAAAGACAAATGGGATGGACATGGGAAGTAGGAGAAAACAAGTAACAGGACAGGAGCCTACCACAGAGGGCCTCTAAAAGACTGTACCTAGCAGTGTACCAAAGCAGACTAATAACCAAATCTTGGTCAGAGTGCAGGGAAGCATATGAAAGAAGGGGGAGTTAGTATGACCGGGAGAGGACAGGAGCTCCACAAGGACCAAATATATCTGGGCCCAGGGGTCTTTTCTGAGATTGTTTCTCCAACCAAGGACCATGCATGGAACCCCTGTTCGGAAGGAGCCCATTGCAGCTCAGTATCCAAGTGGGTTCCCTAATAGGGGAACAGGAACTGTCTCTGACATGAACTCAGTGGCTGGCTCTTTGACCTCCCCAACCCTGAGGGAGTGGCAGCCTTACCAGGTCACAGAGGAGGACATTGCAGCCAGTCCTGAAGAGACCTGATAAACTAAGGTCAGATGGAAGGGGAGGAGGACTTCCCTTATCAGTGGACTTAGAGAGGGGCAGGGAGGAGATAGGAGGGAGTGTGGGATTGGGAGGGAATAAGGGAAGGGGCTATAGCTGGGATACAAAGTGAATAAACTGTAATTAAGATAAAACAAAACAAAACAAAACAAAACAAAAAAACCCAGAGGCATGACCTGGTCAAACGTTGAATCATCAATGTGTTAATATTCACAGAATAAGGAAATTACCAAAAGCTTCTGGACTCAGGCAGATATTAGTCATGTGTGAAAGTAGAATGTTATTTTCATCAAAAAAACATCCCAGAAAGTTTGTTTTCAATGAATTATTTTCTTTAAGGGTATCCGAAGATATAATCCGGGAAATCAAAACTAGGCTAAAATGGAAATTCTGAGCTCAAACCTGTGTGCCAAACCAGAGCCCGATGGAGGCCGAACAAATCTACACAATTGCATCACAGGTTTCATAGCTATCAGTAAAGTAGGGGGTGGGGCTGGAGGACTAGGACCCAATGTCTCTAGGGAAGAAAGAGAGCAAAACAGAAGAGACATCTGGGGGAAATCAATCACAAGGAAAACAACAACAACAAAAAAAAAACATTGTCAAGAAGCTAAGAAAATAACATTGGTTTCAAACTCTGAAAATCAGACAGAAGAAAATATAATAAACCCAAATGTATAAGGTTATAATTCACAAGAGAAGTGACCTAAGATTTCCTGATATTAGAATATAAAAGCAGAGAAATTCCACTGGACTTTGCTTCTAGGAGCCTTGACTGGCCCCCGGGTGACGGTAGGAGACTCGGGCTCTTCGGGGAGCACTTTGATCAGTCTGGGAATGGAATAAGCAAGCCTGCCGCCACCTCCAGACCCAACAGAAAATAGACACTTCTCTGAACAAGTGTGACTGGGAGAGTGGGGAGCATGGCAAAGGAGAAGAGTAGCTGAAAACCAGCCTTTTAATGTGGGGATCAGAGACAGGTGTGCAAAACTACATTAAATAAGGAATGGACATGCGCGTAAAAATACAGGAACAGGAGGCTGGAGAGACGGCTCTGTATTGAAGAGAACAGGCTGCTCTTTAGAGGACTACATTCCTGGCTTAGGCGGCTCTCAACCTTCTGTAACGCCTGTCCTCGGGGACCTACCCCTCTTCTGGCCTCCACGGTCGCTGAAAAAGCATAGGGTACACACACATACAAGAAGGCAGAACACCCTCACCTACAAAATAATTAAAAAAATTAAAAATACAAGAGGAATAAAAACAACAGTACTAGGTGCTGGAATGTCTCAAATCCTGGAAGGAGGTCGGTGTTATTGAATCAATTCTCAGCAAAATGACGCCGCAATAACAAGAGCAGAGGATGAAAACAGCCTTGAAGCAGGACCCACATCCGTCTCAACCACGGAAGGTCACTGTTCCCAGCACACCGGCCTAGCAGTGATGAACGAAAAGCCGGTTGCGAGACACAGCGGTGGGGGTGAGGAGGGCAAAGGCCAGAGCTGCAGCTCTGCAACTGGAGCGATTGCCAGACGGAAGCTTTATTTCGGTGGAAGGAAAACGGTAATCGTGAGGGTGTATAGAAAAAATGAAGAATAAATGGAGCATGCAGTGGGGGCAGGAGACGGTTACCTGGGAGAAGGCGAATGCTGATGTAACGTGGGACGGAACCAACCGAGGAAGGAAGCCGCCGGGTCTCCTGGGCTGAGGGATACGGCAGAGAGACTGGAGGTAGAAGGCCCCAGGCCAGGAGAATGCCAGCCTGAGCGGTCACGTCACCGCACAGGATGGGGGCGTGCTGCCTACGCGGAATGTGATGCGCCGCTGGTATGCGCCTGTTTCTGCGCCTCTTCCCTCGAGGCTGCCATGTCTGGCTACGTGAGACCCTCCCAAGATCAGGCCTGTTACCATTTCCTTGTGGGAAGGAGAGGAGGCTCCTGGGAGCCACGGGGCCTCTCCCCTCACGGAGACTGAAGAGTAAACAATGGCGGGGGGGGGGGAGGGGCCTCTGCTGCGGAGCAGGTGCCAGTGTGTCACCTGGGGAGCCCCTTCAGGGGCTCGGCTTTCTGTGAGTGGGACTCTTGACTGAGTCACTGTCCCCAAGGTACCTAGGAAACTTCCTGGTGGGTAGCTTCCTTTGCCTTCCAGGCTCCAGATAAATCCGTCGACTCAAAAAGCTGGGGCCAATGGGGTCAACTCTTTGCTCTGCCGATATCTTGCCTCTCTGTAAAGATGTGTTTATCCACTTCCCCAGAAGAGGCCATGTGACAACCAACGATGCTGGTGACATGGCTGTACTTCCCCACGGAGAGCATGGACCCTTGTCAGGAGGCCGTGCCACTGTTTCAGCAGAGAACACCGGGATAGTTTGGCCACCAACCGGCAGCAGAGCGTGTTCTGATCAAGAAGGCAGAGGGGCATTTATGGGGATTTTAGGACAAGGGGCTGGGCCAGCTGCCAATGACAGTGAGCCAGATGCCAGCTCTGCGCCCGAAGAAACGCCTGTTCTTAGAAGACAGAGATCAATGTGCAGGAGCACAGATTCAAATTCTCACAGAGCATGAGCGCTGAGTGGGGATTAGGAGCGGGGCTCTGGGAGTCAAGTTAACTCTTGCAATCCACTGGGGCCCTTGTTAGTGCATCGAAGCCGAAGTTTACCCAACGACAGGGGTTCGTGGTGCTTTCTAAGGCACTTAACTTACTCCCAGGGTATTGGTGGCCCACTGGGGGAATCCAGTTCACTAATCTTAAACACTTGTCATAATTATTTTTCTTTCATAATGCCATTCCCCTCCCTGAGAAGCCCAACATTATCATGGAGGAAATGTTAGAAATATAAATGTGCGATGCTCTCTTAATAAAATGTAGTCAGCAGCCTCAGGGAATTTTTGTAGCAGAAGCCTCTGAAATCAATTCTAGTTTCTCATTCCTGTTTCCAATAATCGAATGTTTTATTTCTCTATTTACCCAAGTTCTTTCAAAATGAAAAGGTGGAGTCGTTTGACACACTGAGGAGGGAGGCTCTTATTAATCAAAGTTGTCTGAGGTCTAAGATGAAGACGGTTGTGGACGGGCACACATGAGCTTGAGCGGGCTGTAGGGATGCGCTTGGCTGTTGTGGGGACATCACTGACCACTGTGCGAGGACTATACCCAGCATGCCATCATCTCCATGATGGCCTGAGTGGGCGGCCCCAGTCCGTGTGGTCGGAGAGCCATGCTCCCGTGTTTAGTGCTCTCCACTGAGGTGCTCAGCAAACACAGGAGCCCTGGCCTGAATGTTGCCTTCCCTATCTGGAATGTTTAGTCCCGATCAGTCCTTCTCCAGTGGCTTCAGAGAGGCTCTCGGGCTCACGGGATTCTGACGTCACTGTTTCTTTCATGGATCTAGTGGTGTGGTTGCTCCCCTTTGACAGGCTCAGAGTGGAAACTAGCCCAGGGTAAGGAGGCTGTTTGGGGGTGGAGACTAGCCCAGGGTAAGGAGGCTGTTTGGGGGTGGAGACTAGCCCAGGTAAGGACGCTGTTTGGGGTCACAGCAGGACCTCGGCAGCGAGTCTCTCCTAGGGTGTCTGTTGCTGTGAGGAAACACCATGACCAAAGCAAGTTGGGGAAGAAAGGGTTTTCTTGGCTTACACTTCCACATCAGTGCTTGTCATCAGGGGAAGTCAGGGCAGGAGCCTGGAGGCGGGGGCTGATGCAGAGGCCAGGAAAGGGCGCTGCTTAGAGCTTGCTCCCCACAGCTTGCTCAGCCTGCTTTCTTATAGAACCCAGGGGTGGCTCCATTCACAGTGGCTGGGCCCTCCCACACTGAGCACTAGTTAAGACCATGCCCTCCGGGCTTGCCCGCCTACAGCCCACTCTCATGGAGTTTTTCTCAGTTTGGGGTACCTTTCTCTCAGGTGACATAAAAAGTGTCCCGAACAGTCTTCTGACGACTGGCAGTCAGTCACTTCCTGCAGACTTCCCAACTTCAGACCCTGTACTGCCTGACTCCTAAACCCCATACACTCCTCCACACCGAATACACAGATACTGTGACCTCAGAAAGAACGAAGCCTGAAAGGAGCAGCTGGAGCAGACACATGAAGAATGCTTGGGTCTATCCTCATATCAGTGTGGAGTTCAAATGTGTCAGAAAGTGAATGTTCATGCAGAGTGTAGATCTTGGCTCTGCTGTTGGCGGTGTATTTCTCTGTGTGTGTCCATGTGTCTATCTGTTCCACTCTCTCCCTTTCTGTCCCTCCTTCTCTGTCTCTCTCTTTCTGTCTCTCTGTCCAAGTCTCTCCCTCCCTATCTCTCTCTCTGTCTCTGTTCCTCCCTTCCCCCCCCTCTCTTATTCCTATGGGATAAGTTCACGAGAAGCACCTGCTATCTTCCGGCCAGTTTCAAGGCAAGACAGAGGTGCTTGCAGAGCCCGCCCTCGAAAGCATGTGACCAGAGATTAGTCGGTGCTGATTTCTGTTATTTGGCTCCAAGAAAACTTTGAATGAGGAGCTATGACCTACGTGAACACCCAGTTTCCGTAGTCTTGGATGTCTTCATGAAGACACCAGTAGGCCAAACTGGACTCTAGAATTGGAATCACAGAAGTTTAGGCCTGAAACGAAGGACTTTCAGGTAATTCTCGTTCTCTGAAAACAGCATGGCTGCCATTCCAGAACAGAATTGTGACTGATTGTCTAAGCAAGCCGAGGAGAGAGAACATAGCCCAATCGACCGCTGACACCTCAGCTCCGAGAATGGCTAATTTTCTTCTCCTTCCTATTAATATATTTCTAGAGGACAGAGAAAGAGTGAGGTCAGAGGTCAGGGCCAGCAGTCAAGCCCTCCAGGCTGTCTGTCGCCTCAGCTAGACCCAGCTGTCTCTCCAACAAATTATGCAGGAGTGTGCAAACTGTGGCACCAAAGACAGTATCTGGCACAACCCAGGTCCATAGCTAACAGACCCAACTCTCTTTCACAGCCCCCCCTGTTTCCATTGTCACCATGGATACACCCCCAAACCTAAAGGATCTGCCTCCATGACACCGGTTCCCACGCTAGAATCCTAATGCCGATTGTCCCCTCCGGAATATCCCTGGCAAGCAAGCAGGAGAACCATCAAACCATTTGAACCGGCACTTCCTTCACCAGGTGTAAACAATCAGAGGAACATAGGCTCCAAGTCATCTGACACTTCATTCCAGGCCGGAAAGCCCAGCTACTCAGGCAAAGCCATCAACTCTGTAGTGTTCCTGGTATTGTGCTGTAACTGTGTGTGTGTGTGTGTGTGTGTGTGTGTGTGTGTGCACATCATGGTGTGTGTGTGTGTGAGTATGTGTGTCTATGTGTTCCTGTATGTGTGTGTGTGTGTGTAGTCCACATTATGACCACGTAATGGGCAGCCCATTCCAGTGGGCAATTTACTCTCTGGGAAATCAACGAGGCCTGAACCACATTCATGCTCTTTTCCAGGTTGCTCAGAGCCATTTAGAAAATTACTATTGTGATTCACAAAACGCTCCACCAGCCTGAGGAATTAACCTTCTTCCTAATACGTCTAATTTACTGGTTCTTCAGGTAATTGCCGTGTTAAAGTTGCCGAAGGTCCAGTGTCTAAATAATAACACAACAGCTCCGTTTACTGAAAGCTTAGTGTGCGCTGACACGGCGAGTGCGTTGTGTGTAACCTTGTTAAATCCTCACAACAACCCTGGTGGGAGACGCGTTATCATTCCCGTTTTAGCTGAAGCGCAAATTGAGATGCAGAGCGAGAAGCCATTTCCTCACGGTCACTTGGCTGCCAGGGCCTGGCACATGCTCCAGGGCTAGTGTTGATTTACGCCAGGGGCCTCTGCTGGGATTTGAACACTGATCTAAACCCTCACGCTTGGCCTTTATGTAGTTCTATCACGTAAAACTTGTGCTGTAGTGTGGGGGGGGCGCGTGTGTGGCCAAGTGTGACTGGTGGGACATTCGCTCTCATTTATCTACTCTTGGCACTTTGTTGCTCCTTAGGAAGAGTCTGCCTTGGATTTTGGGAGGTTCTACCACCGAATCCTAAAGCGTTCCAGTTAGTCTAGACTGGCAGATTGCCAGGCCTCAGGGAGCCTCTTGTCTCCTCATACCGGGAATCACAAATCCTCGCCACCATGCCTGTCTTCCCACGTGGGTGGTGGGTGTCGAACTCGGGGCTCCAGGCTTCACTTCCTCCTACCCTCTCTCCTGAGCCCCCAGGTAAGGCACTCTCAGTGGCTCCCTGTCAGCTGAGAGCATGCCTCGGGCTGTCTGGGGGTTGGGACGTTGAGAGTTTCTACAAGTCCATCAATATTTAGTCTGGGTGGAATCCAGGGTGGAGGCCTGGCTTACAGGAAGCCTCCTTCGAAGGCCCAAGCGCCTGCCTGCAGCTTCGGGTTTCTGTCAAGCCCAGCACCGAGCTTATCCTCCAGGGAAAAGCAGGCCGGAGCCTGCTGCGAACAGTGAGCCCCAGGGGCGCAGGGCCGCTTGAGACACTGACCCCTTTGGAAGAAACAGCAGGGAAGGGTGCGCTTTTCTCTGGACAGACAGGGAGCAGCCAGCCACCCTCAGATCCCTACTGTGAGAAGTTCTGGGTGCCTGGGGGGAGGGGATCAGGACTGTTATCCAAAGGCCTCAGAGCATAAAATTCCCTCAGAGTGTTTCTAGAGGGTTCGGAGATGACTCCACGGGGCGAGGAGACCACTCCTGCTCCCAGCTTCTGCAGCAGAGGCACCCTCACGGAGACCCCAAGGCCATCTCAGCGGAGACGACAAAGGACATTTGCCAGTCAGAAGGTTAATTGCTCGCTCTTTAGTTCTAAAGCAAAGATTAGCAAGCAACCTGCTTTTAATGTACAAAAATATAAGGGTAGGTCAGGTGACAATAAAGAGTGAATAATAGACCCATAAAATTAATGGCCAGGAATTCCACAGCACTCTTTTTCGGCCCTGTGTTTCTCCAGCCTGCATCATAAATATGTGTGTGGAAAACAGGAGGACGGGCGCAGAACAGGCAGCCTGTAATCCCGAACCCTCTCCCCTCAGAGACCTTGACTGTTTTTAACCGACTGAGGAAGAACAGGCTCCGCTTGGGCTGGGCCTTCCCGTTTTCTCGAGTGAGTACCTTTTCAGGCCGGTGTTATTGATACAATGTAAGCGGCTTCTTCTGGGAGAGGCTGCCCTCGGCAAATAGACTTCTCGGGATAGACGCTCTGCGGTGGCCTCTGCCGAGTAGAATGGGATGGAGCAGAGCCCTAGAGGGGAAGCCGCCCAGAGAATGGCCGAGAGTCAACGAGAGCGTGCAGAAGCGCTTCCAGATTCCGTCCAGCAGCCGGGCCTGGCATTAGACGATGATAGCAATACTTCATGCTGCTACTCATTGAGCACCTGCTGTGTGCCAGGTATCCCCAGAAAGGTGTATCTGCTCACTGCACCCTAACTTCTCTAGAGAGGCGGTAGAAAAGAGCTTACCTCTTTGGCCTAGTGAGCGGGCTCCCTGCTCTCACCCAGACTAAGGGTGCAGCGGAGCACGGCTAGTTCTGAACATAGGGGCCGTTCCTAACCCAAGCCCACGAGAGGCACTGGATTATTCTGAGAGGCCTCAGGACGAAGGAGTCCAATACAACTACAGCAAAGAGCAA
>REGO01000013.1:5681741-5691868 GCA_010120015.1 Rhombomys opimus
ACCACCACCACCACCACCACCAGTGACAACATTAAAGCAAAAGAAGGACAGATAATACATGGTAATTGCCCCTGGTTGAGCAAAGAGAAAGGCAATGAGACATAACGACTTAGTGGGGGAGGGGACAGAGAAAGTTATCCTTTTATCCTTTCTGTCCTTTAATTCAGTCTTAAATTAAGCAAAATATCAAAGCACCATAGGCAGATGAGTAAGTGCCCTCACAAGCCCGTGTGGCAGCCACGACCACATGCTACTGCTTCGTCTTTGAAATGGGGCCAGCGCTCTGAAGACACAGCACTACAAATGTAAAACCACACTGAATGTTTTGAATAGTTTCATGGTTTACTAAATAAAATGTACAATTAAGATTATAAAAATTGAATCATGCTGATTTATTTCATAATTGAGAAAGAAATTAGGTTAATGAGTAGGGTTTGCTCAATTTTTCCATTTGCCTCACTTGATGCTTTTCCTAAACGTTTGGCTTCCGCTACTGTCTACATGCAGACAGCAAAGCAAATAAAAAGAGAGCAAACAGAATATATATATTTATTTATTTATTTTGCCGAAGATCTACAGCAATGTTTGTGTATGTACATGTACATGCAGGTGCCCTAAAAGGCCAGAAGAGGGCGGCAGAATCCCTGGAGCTGAAGTTACAGGCCACTGTGAGCCACTCAAGGTCAGCGCTTAGAGCCACACTTTCGTGCTCATGTTTGGGGTTGAGTATTGTTGCAAGTTTACTATCAATTCTTTTAACTGAACTTTTTGACAGATTCAGGTATATTCTGAATCCATCAAATTTTTAAATTTCATTCATTTAGTATCAGAGTCAAGAAACTTCCTCATCCTAAGATCATTTAATGCTCCACAAATTCTCTCTAATAATTGTTATACTGCAAGTATCACCATGCTACATTGTGGTCTTTCTAAAATTTATTTTGTCTTGGTGTATAACATATTTGTTAGTTTTATCTCCCCCCCATGCATTGTAGTTAGAAACTATCCCAATATCACTCAATCAAAATTACCCCTATATCTATCAAGTTTGTCTACATCTATTATGAACATATATAGTTCAATGTCATTGAGATACAGCATGGAACTTATATTCTGAAGAGAAGGCTAAATGCCTACAGAGAGATGGGGGAGGAAGGAGGGAAGAGAGGAAGAGAGAGCAAGAAAGAGAGAGAGATATAAAGAAATAGATAGATAGATGACAGGTAAGTAGATGATAGATAGATAGATAGATGATAGATAGACAGATAGATAGATAGATGATAGTTAAGTAGATGATAGATAGATAGATGATAGTTAAGTAGATTATAGATAGATAGATAGATAGATGATAGATAGATAAATAGATAGATAGATGATAGATAGGTACTAGATGGTGCTAAGGGAGGCACCAGGTTTGCTGTTACATGGTTCTGTGTTGTGGTCAAGGAAGAACTCTCCAAAATGGTGGCATTTCATGTGAACATGAAGGGAGTGAGAAGCCACTGCAGGGAACAGCTGCACCTGGAGAAGATGGCACATGACAGACCAAGAGGAGGGAAAAAGCAAGAGATGGCAAAGAAGCCAGGCACGGCAGTGAACAGGAGGCCAGGGAGGGCTACACATGAGTGCCTGTCTCAAAACCAAATGAATAGCCGTCAAAGTGTCACTAGTGGAACAGTGCCACAAGTCAGAGGGCCCAAGAGGTGAACAGCAGAGCCTGTCTTCCCAGATATAAATCATGTGTTTATCTACACATGATTCTATACTGTGTACCTACTGAGTAGAGCATAGTGTGCCAGGTACGCTTCCAGAATGGGTCTCCAGCTCTACATCTGGACAGTGTTGGGGGAAGGTCCGCCTGTGCCTTCAGAGACTGACGTCAGTGCCTTGAGATCTGGTTCCCCCCTGCCGGGGGTATTGTTTTCACGTTGAACTCTCCCTATAACCGTGTGATGAGAAGAAGTGCTCCCCATTTATTCCCGATTGGCTAAATAAACGCCTACACACCTGGGCAGGGCACAGTAAAATAGGTGTGGCCTAAGTTCGAGTGCTCTCGGGAGCATAGGAAGAAGAACCAGCTGAGCACCGGAGGAGGAAGGAAGCAGGGAGACACGATGGGGTAAGCATGGAGAGGAGCATGTGGCCAATCAGAGTGAATGGGAGAGCAGCCCAGATGAGAACATTAGCAAGTATTTATGGAATTACAGATGGGAGATACCCCAGACAGACTTTATTAGCGCAGGTGGCGTGGGACAGGGCTTGGGACGTAAGGGTCATTTAGAAGGCAATACCTGCTCTGCTCCAGGTAAACTACAGATATTCTAAAAATCTGTCAGATGTCTGCGTCTTTTACTGTGGTAGCGGGCTAGATAATACTGCCACAATAATTGTGGGGCTAATAATAAACATTATCAGCCCATGCTTTCAAATTACCCGGAACAGCACAGGTCTCCATGTTTTTTTTTGTTTTGTTTTGTTTTTTTAACAATATTAAAAGGGCAGGAAGGGTGCTCCGCCAGGCTAGGGAGCAGCCCTTCACAGGCCTGGCTTACGCTTCCTGCTTCTTAGAAGCCAATCACAGCAGGAAAAATGCAGCTACTTTCAATCAGCATCAGGTGAGAAGCCCACAGCATGAGTTCTAAAATACAGATGATAAATAAGTGGGTGGGTGGGTAGGTAGGTATGTGTGGAGATAGACAGGTGAATGGATAGGTAGATAGATTGATTGATGGACAATAGATAGATGGTAGATAGAAAAACAGATGATAATGAATTATAGATAAATGATAGATAGATACAAAGACAGATGATAGATGATAACACATAGATGATAGATAGATGATATAAAGACAGATGATAGATGATAATAGATGATAGATAGATATAAAGACAGATGATAGATGATAACACATAGATGATAGATATACAGATGATAGATGATAATCGATAGATGATAAATAGATGATAGAAAGAAAGATGATAGATGATAATAGATGATAGATAAATATAGATGATAATAGATAGATGATAGAAAGACAGATGCTAGATAATAATAGACAGATGATAGACAATAGATAGAGCCAGCAACATGGAGGAAGGGGTTCCAGCCAGCTCCAAACTGCTGAGACTTTTATTTTTAAAGATTTATGTTTTTACTTTCAACTCTCTCCATGTATGTGCACACATGCAGTATGTCTGTGCATATGTCCAGTGCCCGAAGAGTCCAGAAGAGAAAACTGGATCCCTGGAGCTGGAGTCACAGGTGGTTGGGGGCTACTCTGTGGGTGCTGGGAACCAAACTTCCTTCCTTTGTAAGATGAGCAAGTGTTTTAACTGCTGAGCTATCTCTCCAGTCTCTGGGCTGATAAAAGTTCTAACCTACGATGTCTTGAGCAAACTAAAATTCTGTTGCTGATGTTCTGTTTAAATTAAACTGTTTTATTTGAGAAATAAGGACAAGCGGACCCTCAGTCCTCACAATCCGGGCAGCAGCTGCCTGCAGATCTAGTGGAAAGGAAAGGAGCCGGGTGCCTGGGGGCTGCCCTCAAGGGTTGTTTTAGGCTGTGGTTTTAGCTGATTGCTTATGCAGTAACAGTCCCTGAGACAGTGGGCTTTCCCACTGGGGAAGAGACTTTTGAGCACTCATATGTTATGAGTTAGTTTTACAAGAATTCCTCTTGGTCTGGGCTGAGAGCAGAGTGAAAGATGGGATGTGAGGAGAGAGAGAACTGAGTCTGAGGAGCAGGCGAGATGGCTCAGGGTCTCTGAGGAAACAGAAGCAGGGAGAGTGAGAAGTGAGTTGACCATGGAAACACGTCGAAGCCGCTGTGGATGGGATGTGCTGGCTCGACAGATCGCACGTGGACAAGGGAGAGAGCAGAAGCTGGCTCCAAGGTGCTGGCCTGGTGGGATGAGTAAGGGGCTTTTGTGGGGAGTGGTAAATGGCAGGAAGGACCAGCGTGCAGTTAGGGAAATGGCATGTTAAGATCACGAAGCTGGAAACCCTCTTGATGGGGAGAGCCTACACAGCAGGACAGTGCATTCTTAGCGAGGAGAGAAATACAGGCTGGGAGACCTAAGCGTGGCCACCGCTGGGAAGTTAGTGGTCCTATGTCGACAAGGTGGTCTGGGGGTGAAAGCAGGGAGGGCAGAGGGGTCACAGGGTCTCCATCGAGAGAGCTGAGGAGGAGCTGGAGAAGTCTGCAGAGGTGCTGCAGGGGAGCCAAGAGAATGGGGTTCTGGGGAGCAAAGAGGAAGGCTTTCTGAGAAGGAAGGCACCCTGAGGGCTGAAGAAGCAAGTCTCATGGGGCTCCAGAAGGCTTGCGATTACTGTCTCCACTCTTGATCTGACTGATTTAAGAAGGGGCTTTTCCCATAAGCTCCACTCTCCCATGCGTGGGTGAGCAGGGATGAGTTTCTCTCTCTCTCGATGTGTTTATCCACCTGGAACTGTGTGACCACTTGAGTTTTGTCTTTGACAAGGCAAATATCGCATCCTGCTTTTCTTCCTTGTCCAAAAACAACCAAGCAATTCTTTAAAATTCATCTGAAAATTTCACTGCAGTTCTGTCAAGCCCCTTTCCTCCTTAAACACATGGGGATCTTAATTTGATTTACTATTTTAATATATATATTAAAATATTTGCTTTATGTGTGTGGTGTTTTGCCTACATGTCTGTTCATGTACCACATACATGTCTGGTGTCCTTGTAAGCTGGAAGAGGGAGTCAGGTTTCCCGGAACTGGATTACAGATGGTTGTGGGCTTCTGATAGGTGCTGGGAATTGAACCCACTTCCTCTGAAAGAGCAGCCAGTGCTCTAAGCATTGAGAAATCTCTCCACAGCCTCATTTTAGTTTATTTTTTTTAATATAAATTAACTTGGTAAAGAGCTGAGGTACAGTCATCCATATGTTTTAAATCCCTAACCTGATTCTGCACATTTTCCCCCTCAGGCCTGAGTGTTTCCTTGTAAAGTTTTTCTAAGTATTTAAATTTTGGTGCCTTTTATGAATAAAGTCATCGTTTGTACTTCCTTTCTCTTTTAGCTGTAAGAAGTTTATTTGCATAGAAAGAATTCTCTTACTATTTCTAAAGATTTTACAGGCAGTGCAAACAACTTTCAATACCTTTGCTGCTTGCATGGCACACAGTCTCGAAGCATGGCCTCATGTGGAGCGAGGGGAGGGACGATGCCAGCCTTTCATGGCACTTCCCAGGGACTCCACGGTCTCCAGGTGCTCTGAGAGCAATTGCAGCCACACATCTCAGCATGGCCCAGATACTCCCACTTTCAAATACTTTTCCCTTCGTTAGCCCATGAGTCAGACCATATGTCCCTTTGATCTCTGCTTCAGAAAATATTGTCACGGTATTCAAAAACAAGGACAGCCCAGCAAAGTTCTAACATCTGGGCTGTTTTCCTCCGAACGCCCAACTTTCAGATTTCATCCTGGTTATACACGCCTGGAGAGCACACACGCGCAAGCACGTGTGCCGATAACACCCACACATTTGCACACACTCACCCTTGCAACACACGCATGCACGCGCACACACACTCAAACACATACATGCACTTACACACATGTGTGCTATACAAACACACACACTCATGTGCCTTCACAGTGTGGAGGAACAGAGGAATTCTCCTCAGTTAGTCCCGAGGCCAGGTTCTCCTAAGGCTGGTGTGGAGGACTTTGGAGTTGGACCGCCCAGGCCCAAGCCTCAGGTCTATCTATATGTACTTGAGAACTCCACTTAGCTTCCTGTAGCCTTCACCCCCATATGTGAAAGCGGGGCATATCTCTCCTTCAGGGTCGCTAGGGGGAAAGCAGAAAATGCCCATTAAAATGCCCCCTACAGAGTAGAAGGAAGGGAAGCAGCGCCCATTAGTGTAATTTAAAGGGAATTTCAATACTATTGGCCAGGTCCTTGAAGAAATTCCCTGGCCTCGCTCTCTGCTCCAGCTGTAGAAACGGAGTGACGAGGACAGCTCAGGACACAGGGATGGCAGCCTCGTTTCCTTCCTCTGCACCTCAGTCTCTGAGAAGCAAACAACCCGTCTGTAACAAGCCAGCCTCCATCCAGAGGCCACTGCGCCAAGACTGAGAGCAACATGCCTGTGACCTTTCACTGTCCCCTCCAGCCACTCAGCCTCCTCTGTCCTGCTCCAATGTTCCTTCTGAAGTTTCATGGTGGGAAGCTTAGGCAAGACCCGAAGTCCGAGGGGGTCTAACCTCACCTCCGAAAAGACAGGCACCAAGCCTAAAGGTGACTGGTTACCCCTCTCCCTCCTCTTCAGAAACCTTTAAATAAGTGGCACCCCCGTGAGGGAGCAGACAAGTCCTATCTGTCACAGTGCTGGTCACCTCACACGGCTTAGACAGTTGCCATGTTTTCATCTCAAGCTGTTTCTCACTGCAAGATTTTCTTTCTATGTGGGGGTGGGGAGGTCTGTATATGTGAGTGCACTGCTTGCAGAGGCAAGAAAAAGATGTCAGATCCCTGGGGCTTGGGGTTACAGGTGGGGTGGCTGTAAGCCATCTGATGTGAGTGGACGCTGGACCAAAGTCCTTAGGAAGAGCAGCGAATGCTCTGACTGCAGTGCCCTCCCTCCAGCAGCCTGTTCTGTGTAAGTGTGGTTGGCTCCCATGTTGTTTCCATTGAGTGTTTTTCAGCTCAGCATGGTCTATCCATCCACCCAAACTCACCCTTGCAACATACACACACACACACACACACACACACATACACACACACACACACACACACACATACACACACACACACACGCAGCAGCAGCAGCAGCAGCAGCACAGCCAATACACAGAGTCCAGGCTGAAAATAGGCAAAGGGGCCCTTCCTACCTCAGAAAAACCTCTCAGTTACTGTGCCCAATATGCACCCGGGAGAAAGGTGAATACTAAATCACACACAAAGACAGACTTGTATGCCCATGGGAGGGAGGACTCGGAATGGGGGAGGCAGAGACGCCTTTTAGTTTACGAATGTATCACCAAACGGAGCCAGAGACTGAAAGAACCGGGAAGTGGTGAAGATCCATGTGCCCTTATCAACCCAAACACAAACTTGCTTTTAGAGGGATTCAGAAGTGTATCAGGTCGCAGGGAGGGAACACAGCTGTCCATATCTGCCCCCTCTCTGTTGCCCGTTGTGTCTGCTTTCCGGGAAAGCTGCAGGAGAGCGTTTTAGCAGTTCTCCGATTGTCATCCGACTTAACATGCTCCGTGGTCCACTGGCTGATGGTAGTTTAAGCAGGATCTAATTGGTAACATATTGCCGATTGAATTAAGTACCATATGATAGAGATTTAAGCCATGGTAATTTTTCCATAAAGGAAAGTCTGTCATCAGGCTAGACCAGAGGAACAGCAATAAATCAAATTGTCATGTTTATTGGTTATTGAAGGAGTCTAGTTGCCTTGTATTCATTATAACCCCCCATTTTAGCACAGATAAAAGCTATAAAGAGGAGTATTTGTGAAAGATGCTTTTAATAGGTTGACATTCACGCACAAACACCTGCTTGTATTTTAATCATGAGAAAAACAGTGTTGTCTCATTTTAGAAAGAATTAGGTATTTGTACTGTTATCTAGAAGGCTTTCGGTAAAAGTTCCAAGCTATGTTTTAAACCTTTGAAAATTAACTTAGTAATAGTTAAATAGACAAGTAACGTTAAATAAGTAAGTAAAAACAAAAATGATATAATATATAAATTCAGAAAGTAGCTACAATATTTGTACTAATGAATCTTGAGAATAATGCTAATTGATTTATAATATCTGAAACCTGGAAATAAAATTCCATGCATGGGAGTGGTTTCACAGTCACGGACCGTTATTGCCAGAGCCAGTTGAGAGATTCAGTCACATCACACTCTATAGCAGATCACTGAGAACCGACACCAGGGGCTGAGGAGGTGGGTGGTCAGTAAGGTACCTACCAGGCAAGTGAGAGGTCCTGAGTTCAGCTCCCCACTGCCCGCACAGAAGCTGGGCTTGGTGTCAAGTCTACAAACCCAGATCTGGAAAGGCGCAGGCGGCTGATTCCTGCAGCTCACTGGCTAGCAGCTTAGCTGGATCAATACGGTGTAAGCACAGTGAAAGGCCCTGCCTCAAAGTTACAAGGGGGAGGATGGTTGAGGAAGATAGCCGATAGTGATCTCTGACCTCCACGTGCATGTACAGGCACATGAATGTGCACTCACATGAGCGTGCACGCGCACACACACACACAAACTAGTTAACAAAACAGAAATGTCACTGTCATCACCCTTTCTTTCAATCTGCCCTTACTTAAAGTAGCCTCTGCATGTTTCCTTGTGTGACCCTGAAACAACATGACAGTATCTTATCTGCCCAGCCTCACCAGGCCCTCGTAAAGCTGTGTGTCCTCCGTACCCCAGGTTACTGAAGCCCAGTAACTGAAGCCCAGTTTTTCTGACACACAGAAAAACCAAAGAGTGGAAAGTAAAAGTGATGTGTTGTCAGGTCCTTAGCCGTGAAACCGTAACAGGCAGATGTCGGCGCAGGAGTCCTGTCTCTGAACAACGGTGTGGGATGAAGAATCTAGAAACCAAAGTCTGGCACCAGCTCTCAACTATCCGTTTAACTGGCACTGTAACTTTGAAACTGTTTCTTAAACTGTCTTGGGCTTGGCTTCCTCATCAGTCATGATTCACTAATGACTTGTATGGTAGAGATGATGTGTGAGGGCTCGGGACATGGATCCGGACAGAATCAAATGGAAATGCTATCATTTTCAAGGGCTGCGGCTTTAGGAAGACATCCTCCCACTAAGACAGGCACAAGTTCCCAACAGCTTGAGTGCAATAAAATGGGAACAAGGACTCGAATCCCCACATCCAACTATTGGCATGCAAGAGCCACTGACCATGCTCCTCGCTATCGGTGGGTGACAGAACAGCATGTCACAACTCTCTAGGCTGCTGTGCATATGGACAGACAGCAGATGCATGAGCGCATGTGACCGTCACGGCGTGTCCTTGTTGCTTCTCTCCTGAGTGGAACTCATGGGCAGGGATGCCCAGAGCTCTCTCCTCCTCTGTTCTCTGTCACTCTGAGAGTCAGAACTGTTAGCCATTGCTCGAGTATGTCTCTTAAATCTACCCCAACCGTCTTCCCATTCACCTTTCCAGCCTCTGACATTTCCCTTCAAGTCTGCAAGCTCAGTTGCATGAAAGACAGTGGGTGAGACTGATGAGGACAAGGGCAGCGGGCACTCACCGAGCCCACTTAAGGTGCCAGGCACTCTCTTCTACACACTTTACCTGTAGCAACCCGTTCAGCCCCTAGTTCAGGGGTAGAGGCTATTGCTGTGTCCAATTTTCAGACGAAGGACCCGAGATATAGAGGCACAGTGGCTTGCTCAGATCCATCTTGCCAGAGTTGGGGTTTGAACCACCAAGTCTAACAAATGAGCTGGGTGGATTTGTTCTGTTTTTGAAATGCAAATGTAACAGAAGTATGCACAATGCCACTGAATACTAAGCAGATACTGCCCAGGGCAGTGAAATAGCAGTTGACAGAAATGAACCAAAGAACATTGCATGCTTGCTTGCATCACTTTCACTGTGATTTCACTTAGGTGGTGAGGCAGAGAGCCTTGATGGCCCCATGTGGAGGAAGACAATTTTGTGCAGTTAGCAAACTTCTAAATTTGTACCAGGAAACAGATATTTTTGGCAAAAGCAGACAATACTTTCATACATTGATTATTTAGTTTGTACAACTGACACTTGGATAATGGGTTTACCACCGCTTTGGTCCACAGACATCTGCCCTTTGGCTCTCCCTGCTGCAGTGCCAGACCCCATGCCACCTGAACCACCTTGTGTTGCGGGCTGTTCTGCTCTGAATGGACGACCCCAGAAAAATGCATGTCTAAATGTGATCGCGTGCTTTATATTTGTAAGGGCTGAATAACAAGGAAATCACGTGTCGAAAACCCCTTCGTTACACTATTTGTTTTCTTTGGTCTCAAAAATACCGTCACTATATTATGTGCCATCATGTGATATGTGTTTCTGGATATAAATAACTGAATGTGTGTGTGCACCTATACATATATATATATATATATA
>REGO01000013.1:5692758-5715658 GCA_010120015.1 Rhombomys opimus
TCTGTATGTGTGGTGTGCTGTGGTATGTGTGTGCCCCTTCTGCACTGAGGCAAAGACTGGCCTTTCTGGTTAGGTTAGTCTAGGTGGCTGGATTGCACCACAGATCCTCTGTCTCCCCCTCCCTCTCGCTGGGATTACAAGTGGGAAGCCACGCCCACCCAGCATTTATGCGTGTGCGTCTGGGCGTTAGAGTCACCGGCCATGTGCTTTGCCCTGGAGTCACCTCTCTGAAGCCAGGTCTAACTTCCTGTCAAGGAACCCCAACCACCCGGCCCTCCAAGAAACCAGGACCTAAGCTTATCCGGCCTCTAGATTTGTAATGGTTATCTAGAACTTTCCAGGACCAAGGCTCACAGGAAAGGAGAAACAGCGCTTGTGGGAAGACATGAAGACTTAGGAGTGTGCTTCTTGAAGGGTTTTATCTGACCTCCCACGCCTCTGTCAGCCCACGGCAGTGGGCGTCTTGTCTATACTGCCCCCTCCTCTCTCATGTCCTGTCGTCCTCCTGTTGACAACTCAGAGCTTTGCCGGAGAACACTGCGTACCGGCTTGCTCTGCCTTCTCCACAGTGTTTACCACCACGGAGCATTCCTTTCCTTCTGGAACTTTCCCCTTGGCCTCTGGTGCCTTTACATCCTCCCGGCTTCACGTCGTTCCTCTCCCTGGCAGGCTTCCACTCCTCAGGGACCATCCTGATTTGTGTCCTCCCCAGGCTTCATTTTTTTCAGGCTATTGGTCTGTGTTCTCCATGGGTGGCCGCCTCTGCTCTCTAGATGCTGCTTGCCAAGCCCATGTCTGTCTGTTTACAAGTTTCTCCTGTTCTTTCAGAATGTCCCCTGGGAGTCTAGGTTCAACTGGTCAAAATGAGATTCTGCCCTCCCCTCCCCTCACCACGGGCCCCTGAGAGCTTCCTTGGTGTTCCCAATCTGCTCCTTCGTTACCCTCTTCCTGCATCTCTCTGTCTGCCTTCTGCTAATGCAGCTTCTTCAGTTTTGACCCCCACGTTCGCCTCATTTGAACCTTTCTTAGCCTCAAATTGGATGGGATTCTGGAGCTAACCAGAGAATGCCATGTCCAGTTACTTCACGCCACAATTCCAGCACGGGCACCCTGGGCACAGCCAACCCTTCCTCTCGTTTCCACACCAGAAAGGAGGAATCTGCCTACCTTCTTCCCTTTCTCAAGGCCTGCAGTCAAACCACCTTGTAATTCTCTGTAATTCTTCTGCTCTCTCCACACCCGGCCCCCTCACTTCAGGGTTGCTGGCCACTACGGTAATCTCCAGAAGCAGCATGTATACCTCACCCGAGAGACAGTTCAGTGAGGTGCTGGAAGAAAAGACTTGAGTTTGTCTTATTTATTGTTGGATTCTCTGCAGTGATATTTGTATAACGTACGTGAATCGTTTCCAAGTGCACCATCAAGTGGTGCTGAGCATAGCTACAATTCTGTACAAGCCATATCCTTTCTTTCCTGTCACCCTCTGTGTGGTGCCGGGTCACCCCTGGGCAGCCACTACGACAGGGGGTACGCTGGGGGGTACTTGCTGAAGAGCAGACAGCAGCAGAACCCCTCCTGCTTGACAGGCTTCCTATATTTTTACCTGCCTCCGAGTTTCCACTGTAAGAGATTGAAAGGTGGTGGTGGCCTGCTCTTTTCACCTCACCGCTAATCCTCACGCCCCTTTTCATTCACAGGGAAGCCCCAAGCGCCATCACTGGGTAGGTGAGGGGGCTGACGTGGTGGTTTCTCCCTCACTGTCTGACATCACCTTTGTGGCCCATGTCTTTCCTCACACCCCATGGAAGCAGACCTCTGATTGTTTGGAGGCCCAGCTTGCATGCATCAGGCCACTCCATCTCTCCAGGGAGGCCTTTGCTTCTATTGGCCAATATTCTATTGGCTAGTCTACCAGCTACTGGCGATAAACTCCCACGATGTAAACCCCTCCACCATCCCTCGTCATGGAGGCAGAGTGCATCACGTGCAGCCCAGAGGCCATGTTGGATGGTATTTTAGGTGGTTGGTGATGAGACAGGGAGCCGTGCTCTGAGAAGGGCCTGGGTTTGAATCCCGCCTTCACTGATCACAAGACACACAGTGCCTGTTTCTGCTTCCCTCTCTTCATTCACAAAATGCCTATTTGTTATGTTTGAATGTGACCTGTATTCCCCAACTTCTGCATTCTTGGGTCTTGGTCTTCGGGAGGACCACTGAGAGGAGTGCTCTGATGACTCACTGGGCCAGAGCCTCTGGATGAATTGGTGTCATCCTTTGTGACTGAACTGGTCCTATCAGACCAAGTTATTATAAAGTATTATAAAGCAAGCTTGGTGTTCCTAGGCTGAGTCTCTGGTTTCTGTCAGTGTGCACCACTCCCAACCCCACCCTGTGTGTGTGTCTTTCTCCCTCTATCCTAACTAGGTAATACATTACCTCTCGTTTCCTCCAGTCTCTCTCTCTCATCCTCCCATTCTCTCTCCCTCCCCACCCACATGTAATGCCATCTGCCTTGAGAACCTCACCAGAAGCCATGGATCCCCAGCATTGTGAAATAAGCATACAAACATACATACATACATACATACATACATACACATACACACATATATGCTACATACATACATGTATACATACATATATATACATATATACACACACATATACACACACATACATATACATACATACATATATATACATATATACCTCAGCCTCAGATATTTTGTTGTAACAACACAAAACAGGCTGAGACATTACAGAACAGAGTGAATTAGAAATGAAATGACATAGTTTGTGTGTAGAATGTAGTATGTTCTCTGTAAGTGTCAGGGATTACCACTGGGGTGTTTTTTACTATTTCCCTCACTACTGTAAACTACTCATAAAGCACACACATTTCAATATTTCCAGCAAGGCTCAACCATTCCTTAACACAAGAAAAGTGAATTACTGTAACAGAACTAAGAGAATGAATTTTTTGCTGTCGGTTCACATGTGGACCCCTGCATGGGCCTGATAAAGCTGCAAAAGCCTTGGCAGGCGGGGCCTAAGGGAGGAAGTTAGGTCATTGGGTTGTGCCCTTTGGGGCTGGGCTCCCTGCTAACTTCTCCCGCCTGCTTAACTGTAGCCCACCCAGGGACGCCTCCGGAGCCCTGCGTGCTGCTGAACTAGGTCTGTCTGCTGAGAAGATCCTGTCCTATGGGGCTCCTAAAAGCGTGTGTCCCCAGCTGATCCGGCAGACAGCTCCGGCAGACTGTCCAGCACAGCGTTTAATAAATGCGCGTCCTCTGCTCCCGCACCACCAAACTTAGTTACCGTCAGTGGCACACTTTCCTGTCCTCTGCCTGAGACCAGGAGTTCTGGATAGAAGAGGCGCAGTCCCTGTCCTCACCAGCACAGGCCCTGCTGCACGGTGTAGGCCCTTGGCAACCGTTTGTTAATAGATACATAAATGGAAAAAAAAAATGGGCCTCAGATGTGGAAAGTAAGTTTGGAGCCTGAATTCTGTTACAGGTTCGTCGCGTGACCCACGGGAGTGGGAGTGTCTTCCCCTGGAGACAGAGTCGTTGCCAATGTGGACTGTAATCTCTCAGCCTTGAGGATGTCTGTTGCTGGGAGGCTAGAAGAGAGCTACGTGGGTGCTCCCTCCTAAGAGGGGCCTATGCCAGGCAGGAAGGTCTACACAGTCCGGTCAGAGGCTGAGCCTAGCGGGAGGAAGTTAGGTCGTGGACTGCTTGTCCTTTCCTCTCCTTTCTCTATGCTTCCTGGCGCACACGATGCCATGATGACCATGTGGTCCCTGCCATGAAGTTCTGACATGCCACAAGCCTCAGAGCAACAAGGCTACTAACCGTGGAGCTAAGGTACCGAAACTGTGAGCCCGGGGCTGGAGGGCTACTCAGCACTTAAGTGATGACTGCTCTTCAGAGGACCCAAGTTCTGTTCCCTCCACCCGTGTCCGTGTTCCATGGCTCACAGCATGCTCTAGCTTCCGGGGAATCTCACACCCTCTTCTAACCTTCACAGGCATGCATGTGGTACACACGTGTGAAATAAGCTTTGAAAAGAGAAAAACTTCATCCTAAAACAAAACGAACTGAGACTAAACTAAGCCTCTCCTGTTGACGGTCACAGGTATTTTGCTGCAGCAATGGAAACCTTATTAACATTGCTGTGCACAGTTCTCTGTTTCCCTGGACAGAGGTGCCTGAGGCAGTGATGGCGTCAGCGAGTGAGGCCACAGGAAGCATAGCCTACCTTACCTGCTGGGGCCCTGGGAACGAGCCCAGCTGATGCGTACCCTCTGAGGGCCACACGGGCCTGACAGAGCCTACAGGGCGGTCCACAAGCCTGGGGGGACTGCAGATGTATACTGGAACTCTTGCTAGGGCAAGAGGCTGGCAAAGAGAGTGTGAGGAGAAGGAAAGTCAGGGCTAGTCTGCCCATTTCTCATCATTCCAAACCACCCAGGATGTTGGCGGCCTTTTTGTTGTCCTTTGTTTGCTCAGACCTCACTGCATTAGCCCAGCTGGCCCAAAGCTTGGTGTTTAGACAAGGCTGGCTCTGAACGGCCATACCTGCCTACTTCTGCTTTCGGGTGCTAGGATTATAGGTGTATGCCACTATGCCTGGGCGTGGTGGCCTAGTTTGGTCAGGTGTCAGGGTGGGTACAGAGGATAGGCAGGCAGGGGAGGACCCCTTTGAGGCATCACCAGGACCCAGGACAAGCCATGACTGCCATGTGAGCAGAGCCCATACTCCACACATTCCTAATGTGCACCTCACAGGCAGCCAGGAGGGTAACACTGAGCAGAGGCCAGAAATTTCAGCCGAGCGAATGAGAAACCCAAGCTGCCTGCTGCCTGCCATGGCCACGACTATTCCTTTAGTTTACCTATGTGATAATAAAAACAGCTGATTCTACTGAAGCTTACCATGCACCGAAAAACACTCTCCAAGAATAAGCTGATTCAATCCTTCTCACAATCCCATCCTTTTTTTTAATAATAATAAGAAAAGAAAGGGCAAGAAATGTAAGAAGTTGACCAAGGTCCAAAGGATAACTGAGACTGAATCTAGGGCTCAAGTTAAAACAGCTCGGCTCCAGAACCCAGACTCGATCGCTCTCTGGCTCTCCGCCCCTGCCCCACCCCCGCCACATATGGTTTCTTGTACCTGCTTATTTTTATGCATATAAACTTGTATGCATTTATAAAGACAGGTGTACACACTGTGTTTATATTTGCATGTAAATCTATACACATCATGTTTATGTATATCCCTGGCATGAACGTCTCACATGAAAATTTCATTAGATCCCTCAGCCTCACTATAAACAATCTAAAACACACATGTATATAAAGTAATTCCACCTCATATTTTAGTGTTGCATAAATCAGCCTGGGGAAGGAACAGGAAGAGATTAAGTGAGTTAGCTGACAACCTGCCCGTTAGAAGCAAAAGGTTTCTAGTTTTAAAAATCAGATCAAGAAAAGAAAGAAAGGCAAAGTGGAGGAGCGAAGGAGCAGGCCCCACACACTGAGTCTGTGCAGAGGCCTTACAAGTGGGTGAGGCACTGGGGCGCAGAACTAGCCCATCACATTAACCGTAAGAAAAATTGCTGCCCAAGCCAGTCTGTAATTCATGACCAGAACATGAAGCAGAGACTGCAGCGGTGATATAATAAGAAACAAATAGGGCAGACAGGGACAGGGCATAATTACAGACACTCAATTTGCTGGTAGCATTTACCAAGGAGTAAGTTGCATACAAGAAAATTTGCATACAAATGAGATAGCGAAAGAACAGGACAGTGATAAGAACTCATACATGTTATGAAAGCATGCCAGCAAGCAGGAAAATAAAAAGCAACAAGACACTACATTGAAATTGCCACAGTGTCGGGTTTGCTTCCTTGCATTATCAAAATAAATTTAAAATGGCATATGGGGCGTCAAACAGGTAGGTGGCCTTCAATCAGCATGAGAACTAATAGCTCATGTGTGTGCTCATATCCTCTCTTGTTCAGTCTTACTTATTTAAAGGCTAATTTTTTGAACATTTGAAGAGAAATACTAAATTCTCAGGGACAGCATTTTAAATATTCTTGTGTTTGGCTGGGTACAATTTCCAGGCACCCCCCCCCCAATTTTTTCTTTTTTTTAAGGATAATTTAGATCTACCAGAACACCAGGTAGGCTGTCATAGCTCTTCTCGCTCTTGTTGCCCCAGAACCAACCTCCGTTCTTGTCCCTAGCAATGCCATAGAATGCCAGCCGCACCCTTCTGTCACCCTTGCCCACATCGGTGGATCCCACAAACCATTCCATCCTAACCTTTGTCCCCACAACTTGTTGTATTACCCAGACCCCAACTCCTACAGGCACTCCCTGCTAACCGAAGGACAGCTCCTACCAGGGCAACAGTCAGGATGAAGGCAAAGCAAGGCCTCTCCTACTGCTTCTGCGACCCCACCCTTCCCCACAGTCAAGTCTTTCTTTCTTTCTCTCTTTCTCTCTTTCTCTCTTTCTTTCTTTCTTTCTTTCTTTCTTTCTTTCTTTCTTTCTTTCTTTCTTCCTTCCTTCCTTCCCTTCCTTCCTTCCTTCCTTCCTTCCTTCCTTCCTTCCTTCCTTCCTTCCTCCTCCTTCTTTTCTTTTTTTGGTTTTTTGAGACAGGGTTTCTATGACTGTCCTGGGACTCCATCCATGGGCAAGGCTGGCCTTGAACTCACAGAGCTCCACCAGTCTCTGTCTCTCTAGTACTGAAATTAAAGGCGTGCACCACACCCTTGCCTGGTAGTAGTTCAGTTCTTTACATCTGTGCCCCAAACACAAGGGCACCCAAGTTTGTAAAAGAAACACGACTACAGCTTAAACCACATACTGACCTCACACACTGATAGTGGGAGGCTTCAAACCCAACTCTCACCAACGGACAGGCCATCCAGAGGAAAACTAACAGAGAAATCCTGGAGCTAACAGACACTATAAACCAAATGGACCTAACAGATATTTATAGAACATTTCATCTAAACAATAAAAAACATACCTTCTCCTCTGCACCTCATGGAACTGTCTCCAAAGCTGACCACATACTTTGTCACAAAGCAAGTCTCAACAGCCATAAGAAAATTGAGATAACTCCTGGCATCCTAGCAGACCACCATGGATTAAAGCTGGATATCAACAACAGAAACAACGAACACTGAACAATGCCCTACTGAACAAAAAAATGGTCCACGAAAGGAATTAAAGACTATCTAAAATTCAATGAAAATGAACACACAGTATATTCAAACTTACGGGACACAATGACATCGGTACTAAGAGGAAAGTTCATAGCACTGAGTGCCTTCGTTAAAAACTAGAGATCTCAAACTGGCAACTTCACACCAAAAGCTCTGGAAAAATAAGTAATCACTCTGAGGAGGCATAGACAGCAGGAAATAATCAAACTGAGGATGGAAATTAATCAACAAAAAAACAAAGAAAACAATATGAAGAATCATTAAAGACAAAGAGTTGGTTCTTTGAGAAAATCAGCAAGATAGACAAACCCTATTCAAACTAACTAAAAGTCAGAGAGAAGATCCAAATTAACAAAATCAGAAATGATGATATAACAACAGATACCAAGGAAATCCAGAGACTAATAAGGACAAATTTTAGAAATCTATATTCCACCAAATTGGAAAATCTAAAACAAGTAGATAATTTTCTCAATAGGTACCACTTACCAAGGTTAAATCAAGATCAGACAAACCATTTAAATAGATCTATAATCCCTAGTAAAATAGAAACAGTCATTACATCTCCCATAAAAAAAAAAGAAAAAAGAAAAAAAAAAAAACAAATGGTTTTAGCATAGAATTCTACTAGACTTTCAAAGAAAAAAAGATTATTCACCATGATCAAATAGGCTTCAACCCAAAGATTCAGTAATGGCTCAGTATTTGAAAATCAGTAAGTATAATCCACCATACAAACAAACTGAAATTTAAAAAACCCTCATGATCATCTCATTAGATGCAGAAAACCCCTTTGACACAATCTAGCATCCCTTCATGATAAAAGTCCTGAAGCGATCAGGAATACAAGGAACATACCTAAACATAATAAAGGCAATTTACAGCAATCCCATAGCCAACATCAAATTAAACAGAGAGAAACGCCAAGCAATTCCACTAAAATCATGAACAAGACAAGGCTGTTAACTCTCTCCATCTCTATGCAACATAGTACTTGAAGTTCTAGCAAGACCAATAAGACAACTGAAGGAGATCAATGAGATGCAAGTTAGAAAGAAAGAAGTCAAAGTATCATTATTTGAAGATATTATAGTGTATGTAAGTGACCCCTGTAGGGAACTCCCACAGCTGATGAACACTTAAACAAAGTTAAAAAAACAAAACAAAACATAAGCCCTCCTATACACAGATGACAAATGGACTGAGGAAAAACATCAGGGAAGCAACGCTTCTCATAATAGCTTCAAACAATACAAAATATCTTGGGGTAACTTTAACCAAGCAAGTGAAAGACTTGTATGATTACAAACTTCAAGTCTTTGAAAAATGAAATTAAAGAAGATATCAGAAGATGGAAAGAGTGCCCATGCTCAGGCATCAGGAGGATTAACATAGTAAAAATGGCCATCTTACCAAAAGCACTCTGCAGATTCAGAGCAATTCCCATCAAAATTCCAACACAATTCTTTACAGACCTCAGAAGGACAATCCTCAATTTCATATGGAACAAACAAACAAACAACAACAACAACAACAACAAAAACCAGTATAGCTAAAACAATCCTGAACAATAAAAGAAATGTTGGATGTTCCACCTGTCTTAGTTTCAAGTTGTACTAGTAAAAACGGGATGGTATTGGCATAAAAACACATGTTGAGCACTGCAATTGCACTGAAGTACTAGACATAAAGCCACATATATATGAACACTTGATCTATGATAAAGAAGCCAGAAATATACACTGGAAAAAATACAGAATTTTCAATAAATGACGCTGGTCCAACTGGATGTCTGTATGCTGCAGGATCCAAATAGATCCATAGTTATCAACCTATACAAAATTAAAGTCCAAGTGTATCAAACACCTCAACATAAAACCAGATACAATGAACTTGAGAGAAGAGAAAATGAGGAAGAGCCTGGAACTCATTGGCACAGGAGACAACTTTTTGAACAGAACACCAACAGCACAGGCTCTAAGATCAACAATCAATAAATGGAACCTCATGAAACCTCATAAAGCTTCTGTGAAGCAAAGGACACTTCTGGTCAGACAAGCTGGCAGCCTACAGAATGGGAAAAGTTTTGTTTTGTTTTTACCAACTCCACTTCCAATGGAAGACCAATATCCAAAATATATGAATAACTAAAGAAACTAGATATAAAAAAAACCCCAAATAATCCAATTAAAAATTAGGGAACAGATCTAAACAGAGAATTTTCAATAGAGGTATCTCAAATGATTGAGAATCACTTAAAAATGTTCAACATCCTTAGCCATCAGGGAAATGCAAATCAAAACTACTCTGAGATTCCATCTTACAACTGTCAGAATGACTAAGATAAGAAACACAAGTGACAGCTCATGCTGGTGAGGATGTGGAGCAAGGGAACACTCCTCTATTGCTGGTGGGAGTGAAAACTTAGACAGCCGCTATGGAAATCAGTACGGCAGTTCCTTAGGAAGTTGGGAATCAATCTACCTTAAGACCCAGCTATCCCACCAGTGAGCATTTACCCAAATGCTCCACCATACCCAAGGACACTTGCTCAAATGTGTTCATTGCAGCTTTAACCAGAAACAACTTAAATGTCCCTCAAAAGAAGAATGCTGGGCATTAGTTACTCCATCCTAAACCTTCAAGCCCGCATAGTTTCCACCTATTCAGATCTCCCACATTATACTTGCTTTTAGTCTTAGGTCGGGTTCATCTTTCCTGCTGGTTCCAAGTCCTTTCCTGCCAATCTCTCATCTCCAACTCCTCCCACTCGCTTCTTTCTCCTCCCCTCTGGACCAGGATGTCCTACCCTATTCTCTCCATTGCTCAGCATTGGCTGGTTGTTTTACTGAAAATACAGAGAACAAATGCTGTCATGATTACACAAACTTGAGACAGGTGATGCTTAGGATAAACTTCACAATGCAATGTGGGATTGAAGCCAGATAGTTGGGTGGAGAAATCAGCATTTGAATGAACAAGGGTAAATTGTATAAATTCCACAAGAACATTATACCAACATTCCCCCTTTAAGTCCAATAAAATGGTCTTTTCTTTTAATACAATAATAATTATAAAACAGTTACGAAAACTATTAGGTGAGATTTACATGTGCAATGTCCAATCCATGTGCATTTGGCAACTTAGGAGAAATGATTGATTATCTGTCCTATCTTGGCAAGTTTAGAGTTCTATACCTAAATTAACTTTTATCATTATTGGTATTACCTATATGAATAGATTTTCTTAAATTCTAAACAACTCAAGCTTAATTGTGGAACTACACCTTTTTGATCTTCAACCCCATCAGAGACTTGAAAAGGAATAAAATTAGTTACTTGAGTAAATATTCCAAAAGATAAAAAATTGACAGAGAGTGTTTACTGCCTGAATAGTCACCTAAAACTCTCTATAACACTGGAGCATCATCTTCAGCCCTCAGGATCAGGATATTTGACAGGCATAACTGTGAAGCAGGAACGATTTAGGACTTGCTTACCTTGTCTTGGCAGAGTTCAGCAGTTGATTTGTCCTGCATTTAAGCTTGCCCATTTTTGGCAGAATTCTGTCTGTCATGAAATGAGGGCATTTTCTTTTTGCCTGGGTGGCTCGTTTTCCACATTTGAAGCCATCTCCATATGAGGTTCTTTGATGCTCATAATTTTCTTTGAGGTAGGCGGGGTGCTGTCAGGAGATGACATGTCTCACTGTCAAAGAATCTTTAGAATAAGAAAAACACTTTAAAATGCCATATTCTGTAGGCCTCTGAAGTTTTTGAAGACTTACCTATCTTTATATAATCGACCTATCTATAGAACCATATCTATCTGTTAAACCTAGGATATATATACTCCTGTGATAAATTAGACTAGTGTCTGATATGACTATGAGTTAATAAACAATTAATTTGCATTACCTAATAACCTTATTTTCTCTCTGAATAAGATTGTTAACAACTTATAACCATCTCCCAATGACAATAAACAGTCATAGCCCTAGAAAACAACCAATACTCAATCCCTCTTAAAGGAAATTGGACGTCAGTCTCATGAATTTTTTCTAGCTGCACTTTTGGACATGCAGAAATCCTGTTAGGCGGCCCAAAAGAATTGGGAAAATGGTTAATTAAACAAGCATTAATATTTGTGGTTCAGTCTTTGAATGTTGAGAAATTTCAGGCTTAATAGAAGTCCTGTTTGGAACAGTCTAAAATGCTGGACCAATTAAGATTAGTAGCTTTCTTCAAAGCTCTCTTGGGAGCAGGCTTTGATGAGAAACAGCAATTGAAGCAGTTGAGTCAGGATTAAGCAGAATGCTGGAACATGCAAGAAGCTGGAACAGATGTGTCAATGTCTCAGCATGCTGGAAGGATGAATTCTGTCAGGTTTGATCCAGCATCTCTGATGTCCAGTCCTTTTGTTCTGCTAACATATAATTTCTCACTAGCATTATATAGTCCTAAAACTATAAATGTATGAGATGTGCCAGATGAAACTAAAGTATAAACCAATTAAAAGAATGGTATAATAAATATTGAGGATATTGCAGCCAAGGATTTATTGGCCATATAATATTGAAGTTCTGGAAGTAGACATTTTTATGTCTCAGTCAGCTTCAGAGTGGTTCCCATGTGAAGGGACCAGCACCTCATGTTACCTGTTCTGTTTAGTCTTCTTGATTTCTTGTGTGTGGCCAAGGTCTTCAGGTGGTCTCCCTCTGTCACATCTGATTTTTACTAGTTTTGATGGAACCCATAATTTCTCTTCTCCTATATGAACATACGCAAAACCTCTTCCCCAGGGTAACGCATTCCCTGTTCTCCATTTTGGAATTAGGACCTTTATATGCTGCTCTAATACAGCAATCATTTCTAAATTCCACTGTGTCTTAGCAGGTGTGCTACTTATCTCATTTAAACATTTTTAAATTGATAAGTTATTATTTAATCTGTTTGGGGGAGATATATTTCCCTTGTGTTTTATGACCACCCTTTTAACATTACTGTTATATATTTTCATAACTGTTTAACCTGAAGGATTATAAGTTATATCTGTAACAGGTTTAATGTCATAATATCTAAAATATTGTTGCATTCCAAAGGATGTACATGCTGAAGCACCATCAGCTTCCACTTTCAAGGGCATCTCTAAAACGGTCACCATCTCAAACAAACGTAGGATCATGCTCTCCAGAATTTAAGGCAAGTTCCTACTGAAATTTTGAATATGATTTAGTTCTCCAAACTCTGCAAAATGGAGCACACCAGCCGCTGTAGACCTTGTTCCAAGACAACACTAAACAGGATCTGCATTTCTACTTCAGCATCTAGACCTTCATCTAGTAATAGACATATGTAGAATAGACATACACATGTAGAATAGACATACAATCTCCTATGGAATTCTGGAGCTAACCAGAGAGTGCCATGTCCAGTTACCTCACGCCACAATTCCAGCACGGGCACCCTGGGCACAGCCAACCCTTCCTCTCATTTCCAAACCAGAAATGAGGAATCTGCCTACCTTCTTCCCTTTCCCAAGCCCTGCAGTCAAACCACCTTGTAATTCTCTGTAATTCTTCTGCTCTCTTTCCACACCCAGCCCCCTCACTTCAGGGTTCCTGGCCACTATGGTAATCTCCAGTCTGACCAAGTTGGCCCTTAGCTGAAGACTTTCTCTCCAGCATCTCAATGGGCTGCCATTTTGCAATATCTTCAAGCCTCTGTGGACTTTTCTCATCTGGAGCCACTTTTTTTTGTTATTATTGTAAGTACCAGATTGGATTGCTCTGAAGGCTCTCTATTTTGATTCAAAGATTCCCCCAACCTCTGTTCTATGGCCTTTAATTTAGCATCTATTTTCTCAGTCTCTTCTTTCTCCAAGTCTGTCTATCTTGATCTTTCCCAAAGAGGACATATAAAACTAAAATTGTCAGTGAAAAAAATTATTTGTATGCTAAGAGAAACAAACTCAAATGGTATCCAGAAGCACTGTGTCACTGTGTATTCCTCCATTTTCAACATACAAAATTATCTTCTTTAATCTCAAAACCTTTCCCTCAGGACTTTACTTTCTTAGACCAAGCTTTCCTTTCAGACCTTACCAGTTCAGATGCTTGGGGCTTCTCAGTCTGTCTCTGGCTCTTGCTTCCAGGGAGAGGTATATTTTCTGCTTTCCTCACTGGATCCTGACCGCTTCCTCACTCTGGGAAGTTAATAGGTCCACAAATGTTTGCTCCTCAAACCGACAAAAACCCCTTCTCAAACGCATTTTGCTTTCTGCCTTGGCTAACAAAGTCTGGATTTGAGAAGCTTCCTTGTTAAAGAGCCATTTTTTTTCTCTACCCGAAGAAACTGCCTCTCTGGGTTTGTATGTATTAATTTTTGTTTTTCTGTAGTCTGCTGGAGGCCTTGCTGCTCTGCCGGGCATCTGTCTACTCAGAATCTGTGATTGTGTAGTTTAGGAACTGCTGTTGGTTTGTTTTTAAGGAACAGAACTAAAAAATTGCTCTATAGTTTTACTTTCTGTGCAAATTCTTGCTAGATTACTGTAAAGCCTGTCATATGTTGCTATGCAGCTTATTGGTGAATATTCATATTTATTATTGATCTTTTAGTTAAACAGTGGTTATTCCTAAACCAGCCGTATACCCAAATCACCACACAGACTAGGATTTACTTCCTTAACCTAGAGCACAATGCTGGGCATTAGTTACTCCATCCTAAACCTCCAAGCCAGCACAGTTTCCTCCCATTCAGAATTTCCCACATTATACTTGCTTTTAGTCATATCTTAGATCTGGTTCATCTCTCCTCATAGTGCCAAGTCCTCTTCTGCCAATCACTCCTCTCTTCCTCTCCCACGCCTCCCACTCGCTTCCTTCTCCTCCCCCCACCACCAACCAAGATGTCCCATCCTATTCTCCCCATTGCTCAGCATTGGCTGGTTGTTTTATTGACAATACAGGGAACAAAATTTCTGGGCACAGGGGTCTTTTCTGAGACTGATACTCCAACCAAGGACCATTCATAGATATAACCTAGAACCCCTGCTCAGCTGGAGCCCATGGCAGCTCAGTATCCAAATGGGTTCTCTAATAAAGGGAACAGGGACTGTCTCTGACATGAACTCAGCGACTGGCTCTTTGATCCCTCCTCCAGAGGGGGGAGCAGCCTTGCCAGGCCACAGAGGACAATGCAGTCAGTCCTGATGAGACTTGAGGCTAGGGTCAGATGAAAGGGGAGGAGGACCTCCCCTATCAGTGGACTTGGAGAGGGGCATGGGAGGAGAAGAGGGAGGGAGGGTGTGAGGAAGGGGGCTACAGCTGGGATACAAAGTGAATAAACTGTAATAAACTTGAGACAGGTGATGCTTAGAATAAACATCACAATGCAATGTCCAGATTGAAACCAGATAGTGGGGTAGAGAAATCATCATTTGAATGAAGAAGGGTAAACTGTATTCAGAGGCTTCCTCTGGCCTCAGATGGGAACAGATGCAGAGACCCACAGTCAGACATTATGCAGAAAGAAAGACTAAATTGGAGGTTTCCATCAAATCCTTCCACTCAGAGCTCAGGAAATCCTGTAGAGGGGGTGGAAAGATGTGATGGAGGAGATGGAGGACACAAGGACAAATTCTTCTGAATCAACCAAGCAAGGTGGGTATAAGCTCACAGACTGAAGGAGGAGCACAGGGCCTGCATCAGGTCCTCTGTGTGTATTACAGTTACTAGGTTAGCATTTTTATGGGACTTCTGACTATGAGAACAAATGGGTCTCTGGCTCTTTTGCTTGCTCTTGGGACTCTTTTCCTCCTCTTGGGTTGCTGTGTCCAACTTCAATATGATAGTTTTTGCTTCATCTTATTATAGCTTATGTTGTCATGTTTAGTTGCTATCTCTTAGAAGCCTGTTCTTTTTAAATGAGAGACAGAAAGGGAGTGGTTCTGGTTGGGAAGGAAGGTGAGGAGGAACTGGGGAGAGTAGAGGGAGGGCAAACTATAATCAGGATATGGTGTATAAAAATATTTTAATAAAATAAAAACAGGGAAAAATAATAATATCTTCAAATATTTCAGGGTCAACCACTGACACAAACTTTATATACAAAGGTAAAAGAACACTTACTTTTTTTTTTATAAATAATCATTTCAAATTTTATAATGGCTAAAATTATGCATGAGGAATTTAATAGTCTTCATTTTTCTCACAGAGGACTATTGGAATAAATTATGAAATATGAATAAATTTCACATGAAATTGAGCTTTATAACAGTAGTTTAAGATAACGACCAGGCTGTTGGGCTTGCATGTGCATTATGAGAAGCCTTTTTAGTGGGGCTAGAGAGATGGCTCAGCTGTTAAGCACACTTACTGCTCTTGCAGAGGACCTGGGTTCCGCTCCCAGCGCACACGCCACGTGGCTCACAGCTACCTGAAGCTCCAGTTCCAGGAGATCCAACAATATCTTCCAGCCCCACAGGCAGCCACATACTTGTGCTATACATAAGCTCACACAAGCACACTTATCCACACATGAAAAATGAAATCAACAAATCTTAAAATATGAACTTGCTATTATGGAAAGTTTGCCTCAGTCATAGAACAGTTCCTAAAATACACAGTGACAGAGGTGTAGGGCTGAGACTCGGATCCTTACCTTTGAGATCTGTAATTACTCCTTGTTTTAAAAATGTTTGCTTTCTGTATTTTGAGGCTATTATTTTTGGGAGCATAAATGTTCTGAATGATCAATTTTGTTTCTGGCATCCTTAACCAAGTTTTTTTTTTTTTTAAACTGCTACTTTTTGTAATTATAATGCATCTTTCATTGAATTTGACCTTGTATGATGAAAAGAAATGTATGCCTCGTTTATACTGAACATTTTCCTAAGAGTCTTACTTCTCTTAGTTTGATATTTATTTGTCATTTTTTATTTATATGGTAGGAGCCTGAAAGCTTAGTTTGAGTTTATGTTGTATTTGGTTTGTGCTCTTTAGAAAAAGTTTTTCCCGTTTACTTTTATTGTCTTTGCTAATGTACTTAAAATTTTTTTCTGTAATTTTGGGGGTTTCTCCTTGCTGAGAGTCCTTAAATCTCTTTCGTTTGGATAGTTTATATGGGTTAAGTATTACTTTCTTGGAAAATATATATTCTGTTTAACTTTTAAAAAGTGTTTTATTCTTTAAATCTTTAAATTTTAAATATAATCATTTTAACTGTCACATAAAATATTGGCGTTAAAATATTTACATTTGAAACAGATGCTATGTTTAGCGAAGCCACATGTACGTGCAAGTATGAATGCTGAATCATTCTCGTAACTCCAATGAGAGCTAACTTCATCACTGAACGTTTACCACGCTGCATAAACCCAGACTGAGGGCCTCAAAGGTTTGTCTGTTTCGGCGTCTCTGAGACCAGAGAGGAGCCGGGGCACGTGGCCCTCCACTCTGGGTTGTGCGCCCCCAGAAGCCGAGTTCTGCCTCAGAAGCCAGGCTGTTAGGGACAGGGTTGGCCACTCTTGATTGTCAACTTGATAAGATTTTGAATCGCCACGGACACCAATCTCTAGGCTCTGTCTCCGAGCTGCTGAGGTTAGGTTAACTGAGTTGGGAAGAACCATTGCCAGGGCTGGGAGCAGCTCTCATGGGCCGGGGTACCAGGCTGAGTGAAAGGGAGAAGCTGAACAGGTGCCCATTCCCTCTGCTTCCTACCCTGGATGTAATGGGACCAGCCTGCTCCTGCTGCTGGACATCCGACAGGCTGGACTCCAGCCCTTGCGGCTTCGAGCCCAAATGACCCCTTTCTTCATTAAACTGCTTTGCCAGGTGTTTTGTGATAGTAGTACAGAAAGCAGAACCTCTGTGGGAAGCTGACATGCTCCTCTTCCACGGTGACCTCCTGGAGCTCTTCCCAGGAGGTCTTAGTAGGTCTTAGCAGTCAGCAGTAGGCGGTCTGAAAAAAAGTCATTTAAATTCCCTTCTGCGAAGAACCAAGCTTCGATATGCAGCCAAGGAATAAGAAAACTCATTGCAACTTTATCTTTTAAAAATATCTTTTAAACTTATGAAAGCAAGTTTTTTAGGCATGTATTAAGATGTAGCTTATGATGGTTATTATTTGCTAATTCTTAGAAAAAAAAAACAAATCGAATACTATTTGGGTGGCTTTGGTATTCAATATTCTTAACAAAATTGTAGGGCAGTTATTTCAATGTTCCTTATAGCTTATGCCACAAATCTAAAGAGCATATTTCTTAGAAAAAAAATTAAACTAAAAAGAAAAGTTCTTATTTCTTTTACTTAAAAAGAAAATATGAAAAGATTCATATATCTGTCCAATGCTTAATCCTCTGACCTTACAAACACATTCTTTCCCTATTTGGCTTTTCTTCCACTTTTAACTGGAGAAACCGTTATGATATAGGAATTACATGCCACACAACAGGTCTGGTACAAGGAAGTTTATCGTGGGAAAGGCAGGAGAGAGAAGGAGAGGAGTTATAGCCTGAATGAGCCATGAGAGGAGAGAGAGAGAGAGAGAGAGAGAGAGAGAGAGAGAGAGAGAGAAACAGACAGTGTGGGAAAGCATAAGAGAGAAGAGAATACAAGGGGGGAGGAAAACAGACAGAGAATCAGAGAGACTGGCAGAGAGTACAAGAGAGAGCTTGAGAGACAGGGCTGGACCCTTTTACAGAGGCACAACCTTGGGCAGCAGATAATGTCGCAGGTTACTAGGCAACCTGAAAGACAGCAGCTGATCTGAACCAACAGAAACTCCGCCACTGTAGACAATGGTTTTACATGGACAGTTATCCAGCATCACTTTCATCTGTTTAATGAAATCCACCTTTTTGAGAAGATGTGTTTTCTATTCCCAGACTGACTCACATCATCTTTTGGCCTGTCACCGGTGATAGCCAACTGTACCGGCCTTAGCTCAGCATAGTAAATGGATGGCCAACTTGGCCTGCATACACAAATTGAAGGGTAAGCGGAGCGTGGTGCACCCCTATAATCCCAGCACTCAGAGAGGCAGAGGCAGGCGAATCTCTCTGAGTTTGAAGCAAGTCTGCTATACAAAGTGAGTCCTGGACAGCCAAGGCTACATAGAGAAAGCCTGTCTTGAAAAAAAAATTGGAGAGTGTTTTAATAAAGAAACCCTAAACAATACTGGTTTGGGGAAACAGACGAGACGCTAAAACATAACTGGGCTAGAGATACCAAGAAGGCATTCCTGGCTATGTTTCTTTGCCTAACCTTGACCTGTGGCCCAGAAAGCTAGGGTGAGAGATTGCCTCGAGGGAGCCCTACGTTAGGTCGTGTGTTCTGGCTTTTGTGCAGTGACTGAGAGCGGGCTGGCCTCCCTCTGCTCCTGTCTTCTGGCCTCTTATCATTACTTCTACTGGCTCATACCAGGAAGAATCCAGAAAGCAATGGAACCTTCATTACATTTACATATAGGCATTTCCAATACACAAGCCGGGTAGAAAGGGGGTCCCGAACCTACAGGGACAAGCCAAAAGCATCTAAGGCCACATCCACCTGCCACTCACAGGCAACAGTGTTAAGGGAAGACACGCCACTGACGAAGCAAACGCCAACTCCTTACACGCCGTCTGGTTTGACAATGTTTCTAACACATCTTCTCATGGTTAGCGTGGCCTGGAGCACGGCTAGTGGGCCTGCCGTTTTCCCACTGGAGGAAGTTTCTCAGAAGGAAGAATAGGGAACGACTGAATGTCTGTGGTTGGAGGGTTCTTTTCAAACACGTGTGTAGAAAATTATTGCTTGGGCTGCTTGAGCAAGGATCCGGAATTGGCTGGTGACATCTCTGTCCCTGGAAGACGCCTCTCCAGCACTTTGAATTTGAGGTCATAGTAGAGTACTCAAGCTTGGCTTCCCTGCCGATTCCACAGCATTACATACATGTGCAAGTCTCCTGAGCAAACCAGAGGGAAGAAATTAAGTTGGAAAACAGTCTGTGTTGGTCACACTTTTAACAGTGTAAGAAAAAAGTAACTTCTGGTTCTTTAAATATTAGTCAGTGTGTGTCAGGGGTTGGGCATGCATGTACCATGGCATGTGTGCAGAGGTCAAAGGGCACATTTTTCTGAGTAGGCTCTTTCACCTTTTTAAGGCAGACTGTCTCTAGTGTTAGCAGCCAGTGCTCTGTGTACTCCAGGCTTGAGTTATGGGGCCATTCCTCCAGCTTTGCCTCCCTGCTCAGCAGGGGACACTGCATCCGCTTCTTTACCTGAGTCCCAGGAATCGAACTCAGGTCCTCAGGCTTCTGCAGCAAACACTTTTACACACTGAGTCGTCTCCCCAGCCCATTTTCTTATGTAGTTTTTAGAGTCCATCAGAAGTTCGGGAGTAGATGTCATCTAGGACAGTGAGTCCAATCTATGTGGATCTACATATTCAAGATAATTTACACAGTTTTCAACCTCCTGCTGGTCAACATCAGGCAAATGCAAGCAAAGGGTTAAAGGGCAGTCCTCACAAGAGTGAGTCATCTGTTTACAAGAGGCAGTGCTTTAGCACTTTCCCCACTTAACACCTCTTCAGCAGGAAGCGGTTTCTGAACATGGCGCAGGGTCCCAAGCTCTGAAAACCCTGTCCTGCCCACCTCCTCGGTTCCCATTGTGTTTTCTGGTTGCTGAGTGGTACCCAGGGCCCGCTACATCCCCGCTGAGCTGATGTAGGCTGAAAGTCTGCATCTGGGTTTCCTCAGACAGGCTCTTGACAACCCCAGGGCAAAGACCCCCCTGGGTAGTAAAGGAAGCTGCAGGGAACAGGGAAGAGCAGCCAGAAAGGGGGTGGGGGGTCAAATCACTGCCACCAGCTAGAGTTTAACTTATTGGGAAACAAGCTGGCAACCAGAGAGAAACACTGAACTCTGGACCAGAAGCTGGGATATTATACACCCACTCCTTTTGGTTAAAGGATGCTTGCTGGAGATGCTAAATCGGATCTGAGGTCCAGAGAAAACTCTGGCAAAGGAGCCCAGGTGGTGGCCTGGACAGTCAGGCTGCCCTGCATCCTGGCAGCCCCTTAGGGCCAAGAGGCGAGGCTGAGCGCTGACAGCATCTGGTACACGCGGAAGGATTATACTCTTGTCTCATGTAGAACACCAAATTCTGAATCCGTAAGAGGAAATTACCGTTACGTTTTATAGTGTCAACAATGAGTAGTTTGGCTTTTCACAATGCGTTTTTTGTTATTTCTTCAGATTTATTTCTTTTTGTTTTCTGTGTATAGGTGTGCTGCCTGCATGAATGTCTGGTGTAACACATGTGTGCAGAGCCTGCAGAGTCCAGAAGAGGGAGTCAGATTCTCTGGAACTGGAATTACAGTTGGTTGGCCAAAGCCATGTGGGTCCCTTAGAAGGGCAGCCAGTGCTCTTAACCACTGAAGAGCCATCTCTTCAGCCCCCTTTCACAAGAACCTTTTTTGTGTGTATGTGAGACAAGGTTTCTCTGTGCAGCCCTGGTTGTCTTTGCTCTGTAGACCAAGGTGGTCTTAAAATCAGAGGTCTGCCTGCCTCTGCGTCCCAAATTCTGGAATTAAGGGTATGTGCCACTGGGGCTGGCCTCACAACATACTTTTAAAAGGTTGAAAAATAAGCCACAGAGTGAGGTTTGAAAATATCTGAAAGTCCCACACTTGAATAAAGACCCGGAGCCTTAATATACGAAGAGGTTTTAAAACCTAATAATAAGAAAATAAGCAATTAAATATAAAATGAGCAAAAGTTTGAGCTGAAATTCCAACATATATAGATGTTAAGTAAGCACTTGAAGGGTGTACAACATATTAATTTAGTGAACATAAATTCAAGCATCAATAAAATAGGCCTCTACATAGATTAGCATGTCTGAGTCTAAACTCCTCAGCACAGCAAGTGCCATGCAGGATGGTGGCACACTGCCTCCTTACATGCTGTAGGCAGGAATGTGAAATGACACAACTACTTTGGAAACCATCTTGGCAGATTCTTAAAAAGTTAAACATACATATTCCATATGCCCCAGCTACTCTACCACTGGGTAAACAAGAAGAGAAAAGAAAGCATCTGTCCATGGTAATATTTATAGCAATTTTGTCTGCAAGAGCTCCAAACTGGAAACAAGCTGATTGCACATCAATAGGTGATTGGCTAAATATTCGGTGGTAGATGACTCAGCTTTAAAAAAAAAATGAGCTATCAATACATGTCACACACAGACGAATCTCAGTTACGCTGAGTGAAAGCGGGCAGACAAGAGAGAACAGACTGAGTGCTTTCACTGTCGCTAACTTTGGAGAGATGCAACCAACTGAAAGTCACCTGACAATGAGGGACAGCAACTGGGGATGGGCCACAGGAAAACTGAACAGAGGAGTGAGAACAATCTTAGAAATGATGGAGATTTTCCATGGCCTTGACCATGCCAGGGCCAGGGCTGCAACCGTGTTCAAACTTACTAACTTACTTGCTGTACGTATGTGTAGATTGTCATCCATCATTTATCAAACATAAATACTAAACATTTTCTATAAAATGTGGTGGCTTATGAGTAAGTTTAAATGTGAAGGAACAGTACTAATCTTATACACATTCCCCTAGAAAATAAGCACACTTACTCCACCCTGATCTATAAGGCCAGTGCGTCTTCAAGAGCAAAGCCAGAAAAAGAAATCCCCTATGCTGCTGAATCCTGAGGAAAATGTTAGCAAATGCCACCTTGTGATTCGCGAAGTTGAGCTTCTCCAGCGATACGTGAGCCCAGCACGCGATGACTCAGGGTGAGCCATCACGTCAGAGCGGATACTAAAAGGCAGCTGTTAGAACCGACCTATGGAAAGTATCCAGCCACTGTCAGGACCTATTTGTTCATTTTAAAACAACAACTGTCAAACAGAAAGAAAAGAAAACTTCTTTAGTATGATGGAATGTTTACAAAATTTCCATGACAAACATGATACTCCTTGGGGAGATCTTGAAAGTGTGCATTTCTGTGATCAGAAGTAAAATAAGGATGTTTATCACAACTGCCTCATATTCTATAGAATACGGTCAGTTTTTAAATGTTAGAGAAAAACAAGAATGGAAAGAAAAGAATTAAACTGTTACCTTTGCGGCAATACATTCATCTATGGTGAGAAGACACAACAAACACAGACCATATGAAGAGACAAGATTGTACAAATGTGGACTGGAGAGTGGCCTTGTTAGCATTAGCATGGAGTCGACATTCAGTAATCAGTTAGATTTCTATATATGTGGAACCAGCTATCACAAAATCCAGACTTAGCAATGATGGACAAGCAGGGTCCTATTTAGATTAGAATCTGGGAGCTGGGAAGATGGCTCAGCCGTTTAGAGGGCTGGCTCTCTGACACAGAACCCAAGTTCAGTTCCCAGCACTGACAGCAGGCAGCTCACAACCACATGCAATGCCGGTCCAGGGGATCTACTGCCCCCTTCTTGTCTCCATGAGAAACTGCACTCATGTACACATACACACACGTGCACATGTGCACACAGAAGCAATCCCATAGTTCAGTGAGGACTGAGATGTTTTACATGTGGTGCTAGACCAACTGACTGTCCACCGAGGGCAAACTCCTGACATAAGAAACCAAGGTCAAAGTGTTATAGAC
>REGO01000013.1:5715727-5768348 GCA_010120015.1 Rhombomys opimus
AAAAAAAAAAAAAAAAAAAAAAAAGAAAAAAGAAACCTCTAGAAGAAAACACTTGGGAACATTCTTTTGACACAGCAAAGATCGCTTGAATTGAATACGGAAAGTTGGTGAATTAATCACATTAAATTAACCCTTTCTGCTCATGGTGAACACCGCTAGGAAGTTTAGGTAGAAATGACTAAGGTGGGAGGAGAACTCAGGACAAAACTTTTGCCTAGCATTCATGAAATGCAAAGCTGGATCCACACTTAGCACAAGAGCAAGTACTCAGTGGCTGAGCAGAACGTGGTGTTTGTCAATCAGGTCTAACAAAGGTTTGGAAAAGAAACAACAGTAGAAGAGTGGAGACAGACAAACCCTGAGCAAACCATATCAGGACCTTTGTCAGAAAGAGGATACACCAGCTTGCAGTATCCATGTGGGAGGGTACTCAGCATGATGAAGGACCAGACGGACACAGTTCAGACCACAGGAGGGAGATACTGCGTCCCCCAAAATAGCTAAAGTGAAGTTGACAGCGGCAGATGCTGGCAAGGATGTGAAGGAGCCAGCCCTTCAATGAACGCTGACAGCACATCTGCCCAGCTGTTCGGCAGCAAACACTAATATCTGCACAGCTTACACCCTGACATACACCCCTGAGCATATTCCCAGCAGGAACAGGTACACACACTTACCAAAACTTGTGTTCGAGAACTACTCATGGCCGGTGTAACAGAAATGAGCCCAAAATATCCCTCAGCGCTAGAATCCAAGAACCAATCACTGCACTGTGATGTCAGAAGGCTGTAAAGATGTACTCAGAAGAGCTGTTCTCCCAAGAGCTAAGTAGAAAGCATTTGGGGTTTTGCAGGCCACGTAGTGTTTCTTTTGCATGAACGGGTTTTGTTTTGTTTCTTTAATAAGCTTTTGTGAAAGCAGCAGGCATTCTCAGCTGGTGAGTGACTGAAAAGGTAATAAGGAAAAAGCAGCAGGCCGTAGTGGGCTTCAGCCGTCCCGTCTCCGCCCCAGACAGGATGCAATGACCACACTGCTGTGACAGGTAATAAACGTGAACAGATACCACAGATTTCTCAAGAGAAAAGGGCACACAACAGGTGCTGTAGCACAGGCCTGTAATCCCTGTACTCGGGACACTGAGGCAGGAGGCCAACATGTCAATGCCAGCCAGAACTACAGTGTGAGACCCTGCCTCAGGAAAGAAGAAAGTCAGCTAAGTCTTGTGAAAGTACCATTCCTGAAAAGAGTCACCTTTGGGGTCACGGAGAGATGAAAGAAAAGGCATCTGAGGAGCCCAATCTCTCCGTGGTTCCCCTCCACTCCCACGCACGCACGCACGCACTTGCTTTCAATTGCTGTGATAAACACCACAACCCAACTTTGAGGAGGAGAGGGCTTATTTAATCTTCCAGCTCACACACAATCTTCAGCCAAGGGAAGCCAAGGCAGCCAAGTCAGGAACCTGGAGGCAGAGGCTTCGGAGGGATGAGAGCTACTGGCTTGTTCCCTAGGCAGTTTGCTTTCATCTACAGCCCAGGACCACCTGAGCAGGGGTGGCAGCCTCCAGAGTGAGCGAGACTCTCCATCAGTCATTCATCAAGAAAATGCCCACAGACAGGTCAGTCTAATGGGACAATTCCTCAGTTGAGATTCTCTCTTCCCAAGTGACTCCATGACAAGTTGACAATAAACAAAACAAAAACAAACAAACAAAAAACAGAAACCTAAACAATCAGTGCCATGCATACTTATATACATACGTACACACACATTTACTTTAAACTCCTATAAAACTACAGCAGTCTGGTTCACCCCCCCCCCCACACACACACAATTTGCTTGTATCTTACTGTCGTTTTTGTACCAGCTTGTCAGTAACAAACACTCTTAGTTCAGGAACGTTCCCACACACATCTACAATGGGAGCTAGCCAGTGTTCTGTCACTGCATCGTTCTTAAATGAGAGCATCAGAAAACGTTAACTTCCCTTATTAATGGCAACGACCCTTCCTGGAGGAGAGGCAGAGAGGGCATCTGACCTGCATTCATTCTGTGGGATCACAAGGCTTACATTTCAGTGGAAGAGCATTAAGAACACTAGTTAGAAACCGAAACTTAGCTGAACACGTTTTTCTCATTTGTGCTTTATCCTAAACATTTGTAAAGATTTAGCAGCTCACCCCAGCAAGCCTTTTAATCCACATTCCAGTAACAGAAATTTCAGAAACGCTTTCTCAAGGATGTTCTTGTCCCCAGGCCCAGCAGAGCCAAGCGACTTTGTTGTTTCAGGCAACAAAGATGAGTCCAGAGGTGGAGAAAACCTTGCCCCTGCGGCCCACAGGCAGCCAGAAAGGGCTTCCTCTGAGCCTGTGTTTCTGTAGCTGGCCCAGAATCCTAGTAAGGATTGGGGGGCCTGGAGGGAAGGGCCTGGGGTTTGAGCCTGAGGAGAAGCGCAGGAGTGGTGAGAGCCGTCAAGAACAGAATCTGCTGGGTCTCAGCTCTGAATGGAAAAAGTGACTCGTCCAACTACTTCCCATTTTTAGTTGAGCTGGATATGCAGCAGATGAGGCTTCTTAGAGAAAAACGAGGGTTTACAAGAAAAACAAAACAAAACAAGTAATGAAGGTTAAATGGAGGCAGAGCACCAGATGCTTGGAACCCCAACATGGCTAGGCCTGAGCTCCAACTAGCAGAGTGGAGAGAAGAGAAGGGCAGTATGAGTTAGACAGGAGCAGGTAAAAGAGGGAGAGTGTGTGAGCCAGACCCGGAGAGAGACACACGGAGTCACATGGAGCGAAACTGGAGACGCTGGAGCTGGGAAGTCCCCGGGACTGGCTCTCTTTGACCTGCAGCAGCCTCTTCACCTGCCAATCAAGAGAGGAAGATAACACGCTGCAGCTGATGCTCCAATCCACCTGCTCAGGACAGATTCTGCCTGCTCTAACGGTCTGAGTCCCACCACCCTGTGTGTGCAAGGAGACCAGAGGAACCCTGGAGACAGGCAGGCAGGAAGGAGCAATGACAACATGCAGGAATTTTAAAAAAAGCAAAGCAGGACACGGATATTATCTCATCTGCCCAAGGCTGCTCAGGCAGCGGAGGTAAACTTGGGATTATGGATCTTGATACTTCCCAAAGCGTTTATATTCCACAAATAACACGGATTGGGGCAGCACTTAGAGAGTGTTTTCCAAAGCACACCCCATTCTAACTTCATTTTGTCCATGTCTACCATTGCAAACTCATCCCAAGATGTCCCATGCAGAACTCCTACCCAGGGGAGCTCCAGGGTCAAGGGCAAAAATTCTCAAATTTCCATGTGTCTGAACCCCATGAGCAGGTAGGACCAGTGGCAAAGCATACCCTCACCTCAGCAGGAGCAGCTCACGGGTGTGGAACAGGGTGGGTGTGAACTCACCACTCAGTGACTTTTCGTGGCAGCAAATAGGCCTGCAAATAGTTGCAAATAGTTGATGATATATTTATCGTTTAAAGGAGCCTACAATAGACATCCCAAAGTAGGTTGCTTAAAACCATAGGCATGAATTTTCCCAGAATCCCAGAGACTAAATAATGTAAAATCAAGATGTCAGAAGGGTCACCATCCCACCAAAGCTCCAGGGAAGGAGGCTTCCCTGCCTCTTCTGCTGTGAGTCAATTTGGTTACAGTTTGTTTGGTTTTTTTTTTCCATAATCTCTAAACACATGTCCACAATTCATCACACGAGGGATAAGATGGAGGAACAGCAATCCATTGTCACATATACAGGTGTTATAGTCTCCATGTGGGCAGCTGGTCACAGGCCTAGGCTAACAGCACATCTTTCTTCTTCCACTATGCATGTCATATGCCCCCATATTTCCCTTTGTCAGCATCTCAGCTGGACCAGTGGCATGACCTAGGTTTATTACTGGAAAATTCAAGCTTCCCGTGGTCTCACACTGATGTCTTCGTCACTTTTTAATTTGCTAGAATATGGCTCCCTGTCCCCCTAGATGTCCCTCAGTGTCCTTTTTGGCTATCAGACCAATCTATTGGCTTGCTTCCGTTATTAAACCTCACCGGCACTGTTTGGTGTTGCCCCAGAGGAGATTTAAGCAAAGGTTTATCTGGTCTACCCATGGCCTAAGCATCTCATGACTGTTCCATCCCTTTTACACCAGAGGTCCTTAATCTCAGGATGAGTTTCAAAGAAGACAGACAATCCAGCCAGCCGTGGGTGGGAGACTGACCACAGGACATGCTCGGGGGACATTGACTCAGGACTAACTGAAGAGACTCTGTGTCCCTCAGTGGATGACATAATTATTTCCAGAATGACAGAGAGGGAAGATGCCAAGTGACAAGGTGAAGTTGCAGGATATTTCCCATTGTCTCCAGAACCTACTCTCCCCTCTCCCTGTCCTGTGCCCTGGGAGCTAGGCTGTGTTGAGCTTCAGTAATGGCTGTTCCTGCCTCCTGCCTTATAGTTGGCCTGACCAGTGAGGGGTAGCTGCAGAGAATGGGAGGGTAGGAGAAGAGTGAGGTGAGGCATTGATTTGGCCAACGTGCCTGCATCCCACCCCCTTGCTCTAGACTGCCTTGGATCCATCCACACTTTTTCCATACAGCCAGTGGTCTCCAAGCCCAGTTGAGCCTTCCCGGGTTGTCTGTGCTCAGAGCTTAGGAGCCTGTCTTTGTTCTGCTGAGTTCCCTAACTCTGCCTAGCATCTGGACTTATTTTATTTTTGAGACACAAAAATCTCAATATGCTGGCCCCAACGTCCAAGAGACAGTGACCTGCCTACACACAGTGACCCTCAGGGTACAGAGACCCTCCTGGATACAGTGACCCTCCTGGCACAGTGACCCTCCTGGCACAGTGACTCTCCTAGATACACTGTCCATCTTGCCTCATAGTCCTGAGTGCTGGGAGGACAGAGCACCTGCGCCCTTGCCGCCCATACCTCTATGAGTAACTCCTTTACTCAGCCATCTAACCACCCACTGGTGTGTGCTCCTGTGTCCTGCCAGAGCCCTCCCTGCCTATGCACAAACCGTTTTCAACACCCCTAACAGTCCCCCCCTGAGTGGCGGTGCCTGAGCTGGAGATAAGGCCAGTGTGGGCTGCAGCCACAAAACCTCACCAGCCTTTGGATCTGCTTCCTGTCCAGGCAGACCAGCTCTGTATAATAGAGCAGGAGTGTCCCCAACCTCAGCACCCCGTTTCCCCTCCCGCCTTGGCTTCTCTCTGTGCTTTCCTCCTTCCTCATTTCCAGGACCACAGCCCGTCTCCTGCCTCACCCCCACCTAACTCCTTCCACTCCTGTCTTTATCACCCTGGCTCCCTCCAGCAACCCAAGTCTCTTGCAGTTGCAGCATGTGTTGCTCCAGGGGTCAGGCTTTCTCTCCATCGCCTGATAACTGAGTGGGCGCCAGGCCTGTGTGCCACTCAAGCAAAGTGTCTGGTCATCAACTGTGTTTTCAAGTCCCGACTTCTGCCTAGTCCCCAGACACTGCCCATGCGGCCTGCTCCCTCCCTCCCAGACACTCCCTCGCCCAGGGCTGACGGTTTTACAGAAACCAATGCAGTACCTCTTTGGTAATCAGCCTGAGGACTCCGAAGAACCCGACATGAAGGATGCAGTACTGATGACTCGCATGCAACCAAGAGTTTAGGCATTTGGAATAATCCTTTACGACATCGATATCTGCAATATGATAATGAAGGGAAGCGGATATATTTTTCTTCTGTGAGCAGCGCTTTCTTTTCCTAAATGTTCACTAGGAAGCCATGTGGAAATGATAGAAACATTCTGCTGGGCTCTTGGGGAGTAAGCTGGAGTCCACAGCTCATTAGGGATGTAATTCGCATCAGTGGGATGCGTATGTACATGCGGGCGTGTGTGGGTGTTCTGGGACAGAAAATGCCCCAGAGTAGAGACAGAGAAATTTCAAACTACAGACTGAGAAGAAAATCCTGCTAGAGGGTCCTTTAGGAAATTTTAAAAAAAAGAGTTCTTCTCTAGGCAGGCTGAAGTGGAGGTGACAGAAGGTCCATGTAGAGTTAAGAACGAAAACCCCACTGTAATGGACAGTTGTATGTCAACTTGGCACAAGCTAGAGTCATCGGGAGGAGGGAGCCTCAAGTGAGAAACGCCTCCATAGGATCAGGCTGTGGGCAAGCCTGAAGGACATTTCCTTAATCAGTGGTTGATGTGGGAGGGCCAGTCCTTTGGGACCTCCCTGGGCTGGTGGTCCTGGCTTCAAGCAGACTGAGCAAGCCATGAGGAACAAGCCCGTGAGCAGCACCCTCCATGGCTTCTGCCTCAGTTCCCGCCTCCAGGTTCCTGCCCTGTTTGAGTTCCTACCCTGACTTCCTTTGATGGCGAACAGTGCTGTGAAAGTGTGAGCCCAACAAATCCTCTTGTTCCCGAGTTGCTTTGGTCACCGTGATCACCACAGCAATAGCAACCCTGACTAGACCCCCACATTCATCATTCTTAAAGAAGACAACCTTTAATGAAACCGAGGTTGAAATGGTTAGCTAATGGCATAAAGCTTAATGCGTACTTAGGGGTAATACTTATCTTAATCTTTTGCTATAGCTGGCAGTAATTCAGAATTTATGAAAAGAGACACGATAAAAATTAAGGATAATAACAAAATGACTGCGGGCACGAGAGCGTATTAAGTGCGTAGTTCGTGTCAGGTGCTGTTTATGGGCCCATTTAATTCTGATAACAAACTTCTGAGATGCGTTCTATTAATAACCCCACTTTGCAAGGGAAGAAAACTGAGCTGCATTAGACGAAGAGATTGTGTGCTAAGGGTCACAGAGGCTTCAGGTATTACAGCTCAGGAGTCAAGTCTAGGGAGCCTGCCTCCAGAATCTTTGCGGTGGCTCAGCTTTGCAGAGGACCTGGTTTCAGTTTCCAGACCCACATGGCAGCTAGTAACAGTTCCTAAGTTTAGTTCCAGGTCATCTGCTGCCCTCCTCTGGCTTTTGTGGGCGCTGCATAAGTGTGCTTTCACAGGCATGCAAGCAGAACACCCAGGTACATAAAATTAAAACAGCAACAAAAACAAACAAACAAACAAAACCCCTTAAACTAGTTCACATAGAGCATAAAAAAAATACTGGATCTCTCCATGTAGTCCAGGCTGGCCTGTCACTCAAGATGTGGCCATCTTCCTGGCTCAACCTCCCCGCACTGGGATCACAGGTGTCCCCTACCATGCCCACAGCAGTAGTCTGGCATGCTGCTTGATTTTTTTTTTTCCTGTCTGAACTGAGGTCTGTAAAAACTTAGTTGTTCGTCTTGCACTGTGATAGCCCAAATGACCACGATCCATAGCTAAAAGTCACACGATCAACTGTCCTAACCCTGCTGGGACTGAAGGTTTCTGAGAGCTGGAGATTTTCACAGGAACACCGGGAATGTCCCCACGGTCCCCATTCACGCTGTCTCAGCAGCAGCACCACCACATTTACCTTGGTGGATTCCTAACGGTTGACATTGTTTCGGCAACAAACCACAGGGCAGTTTCCACATTTTTGTCTCTGGCAGCAACTCACGCGGTAGTGGAGGCGTACCAGGGCCCCATTCCTTTCTCATTAAGTGGTGGCTTTCTTCCCAGGCATCCTGGGATGATTTGCTTTGTTGTTTAATGGGGGGATGAGGACAGGAACGCACAGGCTCTTTAACCACTGCAGGTGGGGGAACTCAGGCACAGTCAGGAAGGCTGTGTTTCCCAGAAGGGAAAGGCAGGAACCTTCCGCTGTTCCTCCTTTTAGGAGACCCAGCTTCCCTGTGCCTCGACATGATGGCATGTCTGAGCTTCCTGCTGGGGAGAAGACACACGCGTCCCCCTGCTGCAAGCACTAACTTGTGTCTGTCACGCAGTGTGCACAGAGTCGCCTGTCAGTCCCTGGACTTTGGCATTCAGTGTCCGATAGCCCATGCCTCGGATTTGAGCATGGTAATTGGGCCACTGTCCAATATCCAGCATGTGGCATCAGAGAGCCTTGCCTTGGGCTGTCTTTGTCATTTGGCTTCCTGCCAGCTGCTGTAATCTCTTCTTTCCCGTGAGTGACTCCGGAGACACGCATCAATGCCAGTCTCCGGCGAGGTGGCCACGCACAATCTCATTCCGTGTGAGAGTTCAATCATCCCGGGCAGCAGAACCGTCCCAATCGTAGGCTCATCGCGCCTCATCAGACTGGGCAGCAAAGTGGAGTGACAAGCGCTGGAGGCCACCGGGCCCCTGCTGGCACTCGCTAATGACCTGCAATATCCAAGCTAATGTGAAATAAGCCCCAACCCAGAGCCTGCTAAAGTCAGGCCACCACTGAGTCAGAAAGCCAGCAGGCAGGGGAGCAGCCCATGAGAAGGATGCTGCTCTCAAATTCACTTCTTGTTTAAAACGTGAACAGAGAGAAAACAATCGAGAAATGAATGACCTGCGGTTTTGAGTCATTTGTGTAAAATTCTAGCAACATAAAAAGAAACTATGTGCCAGAACGATGAATCTGGGGGGATAGCTGACTAAATCACCCCAAGCGTGATCAATGAAACGGAACTCAGCCTCTTCTCCTGACACTTCCATGCCTCCTCTGTGGGAGAAATCAGTGCTGAAATCCAGCTCCTGGGGGAGGGGATATTAAAAAAAAAAGCTAGGAATATGAAGCTATGGATTATTTTCTTTCCCTATCTCTGGAGCTCCAGTCCTTCAAAAGATGTGTAAATACATCATTTAAAACCCCAATCTTGATCTAGCACAAAACTGAAAGAGTACAATTCTTCCTGGGGGTAAGCTAAAGACTGCTCGCAGGTCCCTGCTTGTAATTATTTTACTATCAAATTCCAATTGTATTTCCTCGCTGCTATGATCTGTCTGTCTCCCCCTCAACCAGCTGGTTCCCCCCTACAAAGAGGAGCAGTTTTTCTGGAAGGAAAGTAAGTCCTTTCTGAGAACTAATAAAAGACTGTCTCTCCCACAAGTGGTGTTTGGATTCTGTTTGTCATCATTTGGCTGGAAGAATCAGGGAAGCAGAGGGAGATTCTTATACAAGAAAGCATACTGTGGGGAAATGAGGACGTTCCTATCAGTTCTGTGTTGTTTTCCAGAAGCTGGGCAATGCAGATCCAAAGTGCTCACTGATGGTTATTTGTGAGAGGAGGCAGGGTATGCCTTGACTATGGAAGCCGACACTATTGTGAGTGGCCCTGGCAGGAGACTAAGGACAATTGGTCATTATTAACTTATGATTAACAGGCATTATGACAAAGGAATGCTGTCAGCACCTCATCCAGCACCTCTCCAGTCCGAAAGCAGGGAGGAAAGGTTTTCTTTCCAAGTTTTACTTAGAATGAACCAAGAGAAACTGTGTCACAAGCCCAAGCATAAGGAATGCTTCAAGAGTCTTCCCTAATGATGTGACAGATGTTTCCCGACCTCTAAAGATTGCGCATCCTCCTCTGTTTTACTTCGCCACGGTATGAAAGTGGTACGGTCAGGAGAAATGGTACTTCAAAGCCTGAGTTTGGAATTTCACCATGTGATCTCTGCAACGTTGGACGGAGGCAGGGAGCCGTCAGTCTCACTGTCACAGCGAAAATGATGCTCTGGAGAGGGGCGCTCCTACGCAGCACCGTTCCACAGGCTCGGCACATAAGATGCGCAATTGACACACAACCTTGAGCAGCTGCTTGGAGTTGTGAGCTTCTCCGTTTTCTGCTTGCTCCTCTTTCACGAACGCTTTCTAGCTCTACCCGACATCTACCCGACGGTGGCAGGACAGCTGTGGATGGAAGGAGGGTGCCGGAGTAGTCAGGGGTGGCGGCAGTGGACAGAATGGCCCCTCCTAATCTCAAACCCATTTTCTTTACTCTGACAGCTCAAGGGAGCTTTCCTCTTCCCAAACTCAGCCCCCAACTTCTTTCTGCACGGGGTACACCTTTCAATAACCAATGATCTATGTTTATTCCAATAACCCCGCGCCCTCTGCCTGTGTACTTTATCAGGGAGAATCGCCACCCTGCCATCTTTCTTCATATTTCTCCCACCCACAGTGCCAGCTTAGTAGATAGGGGGTAGTAGAGTCCAAACTTAGCCCCATGCCAGCCTGCCCCAGAGCTCTGCCATGGCCAGGCAAGCTACCAGACACCGGTTCCCTTTCCCAAGCAGCCCTCCATGTGGCCACTTGCTACTGATGCTACCAAGGTGGGCCAGGTGTTCACTGAACCCCTGTTCCAAGTACCCCCTCTAGGACCTGGGAGCAAAGGATTCGTGACAAAGAGCATGCCATGTGAGAAGTCAGGCACACACGGAGATAGGGAGGGGAAAAACTGTGATGAAAGAAATGCACAGCAGAGCAAGAGGGGAGCTCCCTGAGGTCGGAGATCTTCCAAGAGAAGACAGCTGAGACAGGACAGCAGCAGCTGGTGCACCCTGAAAGAGGATCTAGGTGGGGGCTAGAGCAAGTGCGAAGGTCCTGAGGTGACCACCCATGAGGGCTAGCCTGCTGTCTCTGGCCCCAGCCTGCTCCCAATCTACCCCCGAAATCCATTTCCCAATTCCAGGCAAGGATAATCATCACACAATCACTGCTCCATTCAAAATCCTCACCTTCGTTTTTGAACCAGAAGTTAGAATAAAACGCCCTCAACAGTGTTAGCTGGGTGGTGGGAATCCCTTCAGGGAGCTGCAGGGGCTCAGGGGTTTGCCGGCTTTCTTCATAAACGTTCAACATTTTTACTTGTCGTTAAGTCATCTGGTCATGGACAAGGTGCCACCTGACCTTCGGGGTATCCTCCTGAAGTATGGAGGGAGGTCTGAGTAACGGCTGAGGGTTTGTAATAAGCTCCTTTCTGCTAAGCCAAGCTAGTTCTCCACCGACCTTCCTTCTTTCCCTAGCTTTCTCCTCCTCTCCCCAGCCCCTTCCTCTCCTGCACTCCCCCTTTACCTCTAACCCCTCCCCACATCCTTCCTGGGCCCCCAAGGATGCAGCTTTGGGGGAGGAGGTTCTTCCGTCAGGCCTTGCTGAAGGGGGGTCCCTTCTCCCCTGCACTGATGCTGTTGATCGGTTATGGGTTACAGAATCCACCTGCTGGGAGGAGCCTAGTGAGCCCACCTTCGGGTGTCCTTAACCCCTCTCTGCCTAGCCCTCGTGTCTCCTTTTCTTCTTGCCCTTTACGTAATTGAAGACAGATCTCAGGTTCGCTGTGATGCTCACAGCCTGCGCGGTCCACACACCCGGGCTCCACCCTGACTTGGCTTCCTTACAGGGCTGCATATTTTGCGTCCTTGTTACCGGATCCATCCAGAATCATGTTCAGATGTTCTGGAAGTGCTCTCACGTGGTGTATAGGATACTTAGGGGATTCAGGGCATGGATGATTCAGGGAGTGGGTTACAACATCAAATGTTTTTCTTCAGCCCTCAAAATAAATTATACCCAAGTCACTAAAATCCAAATTCTTATTCTTCTACCATGACTGAAAAGACTCTCTTTTCATTTTGGGTCTCTGGGGCACAATGCAATGCCCCCCTCTTTGTAAATTTCCTAATACATGAAAGTTTTTAATTGAACTTGCATTTGCTCCCCCCCCCCAAATCAAAACAGGATTTGATGTGGTGATCATGCAAAATTTTGCTCACATCACTTTCTCAAATGGCTTGGGCACAGGAACTAGTCCCTTTCCATCCCGGCATAACAACCTTTGTCCTGTGACTATGAAGAGCACCTAAGAAGACTGAGACGTGCAGCAATCTGCTTGGGCAGTGCCAGGGCAGGTCCTGAGTGTGCAACCTTGTCATGTGCCCTGGGCCAGAGCTGAGGCACACACCTGCTCCTCCCACCAGGGCGCTAGGAAGCGCAGGAGGCAGAGGAGAGAGGTGACACAGGGCCCCGCCCAGGACTCACAGTTCAGCCGGACACCTTGGCCGTGTTGTTTGTCCTGAGCCAGGGTTCTGCTAAGTGGTCCAGGACAGCGTCAAATGAACCAAGTAAACATAATGACTCTGTCCTGCTCCGCTTCCTGGCCTACGTGAGCCACTACTCTGTTCTCTCCCCACCTCTGAATTTTCCATTCTAGATATCCCGTGAAAGTGGAGGCGCATAGTATTTACCCTTCTGTGGCTGGCTTATTTGCCTCAGTGGAGTGTGAAAATGGCCACCCGTGGAGAGCACATGGGCCACCCCTGGTAACACAGCTGGAGATTTCCTCAGTTGCCAGAATGGAAGGGACCTGTTTGTTAGGAGCATCCTGAGCCTCTGCTATGTGGCTGGGCCTTTCCTTTGTGTGCATTTGCCCAGTTTTCAGGGCTGTAGAGAAGTGTGTAGGGTGCCTGGGCATAAGCACTCCATCTTCCAGATGAGGGTCACAGGAGCACAGAGATTTGGTCCATACAGAGTTTAAACTTGGACATTGCAGTTCAGATCTGTGCCCCGGGAACTCAAGTCCCACTTAAGCTTGCTTTTTTGTTGTTGTTGATTTTTTTGTTTGTTTGTTTTGTTTTGTTTCTTTCTGAGACAGGGGTCTCACTAAGTTGCTCAGGCTGGCCTGGAATTAGCCTCCTCATTGCCATTGCTAGGGCTGCAGGCACATGTGACCATTCACAGCTCTACCTAAACACTTTGAATTGCTTTTAATTGAATAAGAAACCTCGTGGGGCTGTGAGGTGGCCTGGAGAACAAGGGCACACTTGCCATAAAGCCCGAGGACCTGGGTTTGTTTCCTGGAACTTGTGTGATATAACGAGAGATCAATTTGTACAAGTTGTCTTTTAACCTCCATATGTGTGCCCTGGAGCAGGCACACACAGACACACACACACATACACAGACTAAACAAATAAATAAATGAGAAGAGGAGGAGTAGCATGATTTTGTTGTTGGTGGCCATCAGCATGATGGCCGTGTACTCACTGAGAACGGGACATTCCAATCCCGGATCTGAGAACCACTGATCATGGATGACACCACAAGGCACAACTTTCCCTTTTATTTCTTCCAGAGCTGAGGACCGAATCCAGGGCCTTGTGCTTGCTAGGCAAGTGCTCTACCACTGAGCTAGATCCCCAACCGACTTTCCCTTACTAAAACAGATTCCAACTAGGACATTTGTGCACACTGAGAGAAGTTGCAGGAAGGTATGTGGCCATGGTTCACAAATCTGGGATTCCATGTCTAGACAACGTGAGCCTTTACAGACCACGGAAGTGGAGGAGTGCTGTCAGACCATCTCGTCACTGGAGAGTCTTCTTTCAGTGCTCTCGTTGGCTGGCTGAGCCCTGCCACCTGTCCTCGGGAAAAGTGTGCAGTGTAAACAGCCATTTGTGAGCTCAGGGTGCCGAGGACACCTGCGTCCTGTAGTAATCACCCCCACCCTCTTTGGGCTCCTCCTCCCAAACGGATACTCTGCACCTACTATGCTTAATTACTCTCCTTCCTGCTTTCCTTTTCTGCCTCTGCTAACTGCCATTTTATTCTCTCTCTAGGAACTGATATCTTCTGTGTAAGTGGAATCACACCATTTTCAATGGTGCGGCTGGCTTATTTCACTCAGCAGGATGTCGCTAGGTGCCTGATTATCCACATTGCATTGGTGGGGTGCTGAAACTACCATCCTTGGTGAGCATAGTGGCCACCCTTGGTAGCATGCCTCATAATCTCCTTCATTTGTACGGCTGGGTCATATTCCATTACAAGGCTACACCGTATTTTGCACACAGGTGCACCTGAAGGACACACACAATATCTCCATCAAAGTTCCTGTAAACGAGAATGTGCTAATAACTGTGGAGTTCTTTCTTTTCATTCTCTTGGGCATACGCTGATCAGTGGAATGCCCAACCAGTCAGTTCATGTTTAATATTGTGATAAACTGACCTCCTGTTTTCTACAGTGATTTTAACATTTAAATGCCTACCACCAATGGCGCCAATGGATAAGCTTCCCAGTTTCTTCAGGTCATCATCAATATTCGCTGTTTCTCACTGTTTGATCTTTTGGTAATCAATCTAATTTCTTCTAGCTTTTCCACATACCACTTTTACTGTACCAAAAGAGCAGAAATGTAAATATAGCTTTACAGGCTTTCCTGAAGGTGCTCACACTTGGCCCAACTTTCCTGATTCACGTTTCCCACCCTGTGCCCTGATCTCTGGCACAGAAACACAAAACTCATTGGTAACTGAGCGCTTTTAAAGAAACTCAAAAACACAGTGCAGGGGGTGGAGAGACAGCTCAATGTTAGAGAAACCTTCCTCCTCTTCTAGAGGATGTGAGCTGAGACCTCAGCCTTCATAGCTGTGTGGCTCACAGCTGCCTATAACTCCAGCTCCAAAGGACCCCACGCCCTCTTCTGGCCTCCATGGGCACCTGTACTTATGTACACACACACACACACACACACACACACACACACACACACACACACTTAAAAATAATAAAAATAAATTTTTTAAATTTCAAAAATCATGGCTCCTTGGTGAGCATTCTTTCTGTAGAGCCAGAGAAAGTATGATTCCCACTAGGGGATGCTGGCCCACCATCTTCCCACCTATTAGAAGGTGACTTCCTAGTGACCTGTTGGCTGGCAGGCATCAGTTCAGCGCTTCACTGTGAGCTCTGGGATTTTTAATCCAGGTGGCTGACCTCTATTCTGCACATTTTGCCATTCAGGTTTTCTGTGTCAATGTGTGCCCAGGCAATAAATTACACCATCACCATTAGCAATGGACGTAAGGCATCACTGAAAGGTATATCCTAATTCTAGAAAGGTTAAAGTAAGAAGAGCGCATGCCTAGGAAATAATGACATGTATGGATAAGCCATATCTGTGCTTGGATCAGTCAAAAGGAAGACTCCGCTGGAGCCCTGGCCTTCATTTTGAAATTGCGATTTAGCTCACGGGTTATCAGAGTGAGGGTCTTCAAGGACAGGCATGCAGGAGACACAGCAAGCGCAGAGAGTGGTGCCCTGAAGAGTGCTGGGGGCCGTTATTCCAGCCCCCGGTGAAAATGCGACTCATGTATGACAAGTACTGAGAATTACTTCTAGTCACAGAGGAGCCAAATGGATGCTGCTCTCGTCCTGGAGGCGTTTGCTGTGTGCCCCTAGGAGGCACACCTTTTCTGCTATCAGAGCTTTAGGGGCAGGATAACTTCTCAATTCTCTCTTGAACTCTGTTCAGGGTTTATTTGGTATAAACAACCTTGTAAAGACGTCTGACTGCAGTTCTGAGTCACACATTTAAATTGTTCTTGCGGTGGTAGAAATGAGACAGTGAAAACAAAGAATCACCTAGGACGATCATAAAACAACAAAGGAAAACAAGCCAACAAGCAAAAACACTATCCCCTAGGGAAGGAAAATTACAAAATTCATCTGACCCACACATTTTATTTTAATTTATTTTAATTCATTTGCATTTTTATTGCTGGAAAATATAATGTAGACAGAAATGCATAACAACATAAATTACAACACACTGTAACCATGAAGCTACTCATATAACTGAAATTTACTTGTTATCACTCTGGGTCTCCTTGTATCCAGAACTTGACGGTAAAACCCTATTGCTGAAAATAGCACATAGAACATGGGGAAATCAATTTGGTATTGACCTGAAAGCTTTCATAGTGCTGGAAGGTGACACGCACAGTATAAAGGAGAAAAGCAATGAGCTTGCCCAGCTCTGAACCCTGAGAGCTACAATAACCCCTAGCCTGGAAAGACATACCTATCCATGCAATAGTATCACAAATGCCATGGCAGTAACCAGCAGAGGCTCAGGGATCATCGTGGAAGAGCGGGATAGAAATACTGCGAGGGCCAGAGGTGGTGGGTGATAAGGAGGGTGTCTTCCGGACGCAATAGGGCAGCCGCTCATGAGAACCCACCAGCTGTGACAGCATGCACAAAACCAGTGCTCATACGAACCCCTATCCGTTGTGACAGTATGTAAAAATCCTGTACCAACTCAAATCAGATCAAGACCTGAGACAGCATGTTTTTGGTGGCTCTGCTTTTCTGATTCATTGATCTGTCTTTTGAGACTGGTTATTATTATTTTTTTCACTTTGTCTCCAAGATAGCAAGCTAGGATGCTTAGACCTACAGGAAAGAAAGTAAGGGACGTTTCTTCCTATGGGACTTTTGTCACCAAGAAAACTTTTGTGGAAAGCCCCCTTCCTCCAGCATTGTGTTAGCAAATATACTAGTCAGCTCCTTATCGGTAGTTTTGAATTAAAAAACTGAGTTAAAGCCAATTGCTGACTGAGTTATTATATAAAAAACCTCAGATGTAAACAATTGCCAAGTTTTAAAGGATAGGTTCTTCTGGGAATCCTGATGGATTTTCACAGCATCTTACTCCATTCTGCCCATGGCAAGAACCATCTTTCTGTCCAGTGTGTCCACGCGACGCTGTGTGTGTGTGTGTGTGTGTGTGTGTGTGTGTGTGTGTGCATCAATCAACATTAACTGCTTAGAATCATCAGATTGGTTGTTGCCATGCTGCCGTGTTGTGTCCCGATAGTCCTCATTTTACTTCACAGTGTTCCAAGGGAAAAAAAAACAGGGCTCTCGTAGTTCAGACATGCCACAGAGAGCTAACACAACTTATTTAAGCAAGAAGATATCAACCTCAGCTAAGTACATACGGGAGGAAAAAACTCGAATGTTGAAGTCGCTCGGACCTTCAGCACAGTATGGTGTGGAAGGAAGAGACGCATTTGCATAACCTTTGTTGTCATCGTCGTTATGATCGCTCAGTTTTATTGTCTGCTACCACTGTCAACTCTTTACCGTGTCTAATTAGTACAGTGAGCTTTATCACAGCGGACATGTAAGCACAAAACACAGTCGTGCAGCAGACATCAGGACTATTCACGTCTCAGGCAATTTACCTACCGCTCTGAGTATCTCTGCTAGTGGCAAAGCCAATCCTCGGGAAGGAAGTGGGATTACCGTGACTGGCTCAGATCCTGCCAGGGAGGGCCTTCCCCTCCCAGTTGGCCTCACAGAAGCACGCCCGGTGGTGAGGCCACCAGCAATGCCCACCATACTAGACCAACAAGGTCCTGTGTCACCGACCCTGTCTGCCAGCAAGCTCATCTACTGCCATGCCTCCCTCCCATCCAGCTCCTCAGCGATAGCCACATTTTCCTCAGTTCTCACTCTGGAGTGTCTATTCCCATTCTTGTACCTGAAACTCTTCTTATGTTGGACCTCCTATTCTGGCCCCAATTCATGTGATTCCTTCTTCTTTGCTCCCCTTCTCCTGGTTAAGGGGCTTAGCTTTGGACCAGCAGCTTAAAGGAATGGGGACAGTGGGACGCCGGCAGCACCCTGAGGCTGCAGCTATCTGATGCTTCCAGCCCTGGCTTAGTGTGACCTTGACTGTCCCCTCCTAGTTTAGACTGTGTGTGTGTGTGTTTTCTGTATGTTTACAAAGCAATAATAACCTGCACATTTTCTTGTCAGATCCCTCAACACTTTGTTCTAAATTCCTTGAGGGTCACGAGCTTGTCTGTCTCACTCCTACGCCTGTCTTTATCGTCTAAAGCAGCCTGTCATAGAGCAGCTGAGGCTGAATTACAAGGAAAGTACTGTTATCATTTCATTTAGTTTAGAGATTTCGCTTTGTTTTGTTTGCCTTGGTTGATTTATCAGTAATTTTTATAGACGTGAAAGTGACTGTTCCGTTTCTAGTTATTGTCTTGTAAAAGCATCTGTGGACCCGGTCACCCTGTGTAAATCAGGGATGCTCCCCAAGACAGAGGCAGAGGCTGTCCCCAATCGGCACTGGCAGCCAAAAATCAACCAAAAGTACTCAATGATCTGGGAGTTGTTTTTTTTTTTTTTTTTTTTAATTAGCTGCTTTTCACTGCAGTTAGAAACTATCTGGTAAAAGCAACGTAAGTGATGAGAGTGTTGGTTTCACACCATCGAGGTGTGAAAGCACAGCCGTGGGCGGCAGGAGACGGGGCAGGTCCTTGTTCTCATCTCTGCAGACCTGGGAACGGAGTGCTAACAGTTCACTTGGACTATAAAGATCTCCAAGTCCTCCCATAGAGGCCAGCGTCACTCAGGGAGACCCCTAGAACTTTCTCTGGAATGAGAAATGCTCCCCAGGGGCTCACGTGCTGACATGCCTGATCCCCAGCTGGTGGTGCTGACTGGAAGGTTATGGCACCTTAGGAGGTAGAGTCTCGCTGGAGTAATACAACCAGAGGTGGGCTTTCAGATTTTACAGCCTGACCGCTGGGCTTCTGTCCCTTCTCCCCCATGATGGATCAAATCCCCTCTGGAAACCCAGCCAGAACAAACGTTCTCCTTGAACTTGCTTCCTGCCAGGGTATTCTGTTACAGCAACAGACAAGAAACTAACACGCTTCCCAAAACAGTGTCACCAGCTGGGGACCAAAGGTTCAGGCACAAGAGTGATGGGGAGCGTTCCTATCAAAAGCCATAGCTGTCTATTTCTGTCCAACTTTCAGCTTTTCATCACACTGGCTGGTATTCACACATCTGGAGGATGCAGGAGGCTGTCCTCATTGCCACAGAGAAGTAGTGGAGACTGTCTCAGGGAGGCATCTATGTTCCTCTGTTCCCCTGAATAAAACAGACATTTTGTAAATGTCTCCTCCCAAAGCATAATTTCTTAAAAGGTAAAATGTGGATCGCCTGGCCTTTCTACTTCCTCATATAAAACAGAAAAATTATGAAGGTTCTTAGATTCGCCACACATTACAGGAAAGGCAATCCATAAGGGAGTCGATTTCTCTAACTAGGGAATCAAATAACGATAGATCGGAGGGACTCAAGTGCTGGTCGTTCAACTGTGCGAGTTCAGAATGTAAAATCCGGGGCACGGTCCACTGTGGTTCACATGGAAAACCTAGAGACGGTGCATTTTACATGGGCCAAAACATCTGGCTCAAAAACAAGGCCAGAGGACTGCTGTGGATTCTGTTGCCTCGCTAGTTGAGGTATGGGTCAGATACAGCATTGTTTCTAGCTAGCAACAGGCCGGTAGGCATGTAATTAATATGCAATCATGCTGGCGTGCCGCCGCTGTGCCTGATGTGCAGCGAGTAACTTGCAAACGCGTGATGTGGGGAGCACCGAATTAACACAGGTCGTGCAGCACTCGCCAAGAGGTTGCTTTGCTCTCAGCACAAACGATAAGACAAGGTGAGAGCAACAGCAAACAATGAAGGGAACCAATGTCCTTCAAAAGGCTTGATGGTTTGCAGGGCTGCAGAGATGGCTCGGTATCCCAGCACCCTTCTGCCTGTCAGTCCAGCTCTAGGGAATCCACCACCTTCCTCCGGCCTCTGCGGGTGGCTGCATGTACACACACACTCACACACAGACACCCCCACACACACACCATACACGACACACATACATATATACACAGACACAAACATGCACACACATATACACATACATACATACATAAGCATACATACACACACAAAGTAAGTCTTTAAAAATATTTTAATTGATTTTTTTATTCACTTTTACATCTCTATCACAGCCCCTCCCTCCTCTTTTCCTGGTCCCACCCTCCCTTCCTCTCCCCATTCCCTTATTCCTCAGAAAGGGGCTCCCCCGACCCACCCCAGCCCATTAAGTCACATCTGGACTGAGCAAATCCTCTTCCCCTGTGGCTTGGTGAGACAGCCCGGCCAGGTGGGAGTGACCAGAGAGCAGGCAAGAGTCCATGTCGGAGACAGCTCTCACTCCCCTGAGCTGCACATCAGCTACATCTGTGTAGGGACCTAGTCCAGCCCATGCACGGTCTTTGGTTGATGCTTCAGTCTCAGCGGTCCCCTCTGCGCCCTGGGTAGTTGGCTCTGTTGGTCTTCTTGTGGAGCTCCTGTCACTTCTATGTCCTCTATCTTCCACCCCACCTCCCCCCGCTTTTCCAGAAGGCTTCCTACACCGTGGCTGGGAGTCTCTGCATCTGTTTTGATCCACTGCTGGGTGGAGTCTCTGAGGACAGCTATGCTAGACTACTGTCTGTGAGCACAGCAGAGTATCACTAATAGAGTCAGGGGTTGGCTCTCGCTGTCCCTCAACTGAAGAATGGATACAGAAATTGTGGTACATTTACACAATGGCAAACCACTCAGCTATTAAAAACAAGAAAATCATGAAACGAATCGGCAAATGGGTGGAACTAGAAAAACAATCATCCTGAGTGAGGTGACCCAGAAATAGAAAGACACACATGGTATGTACTCACTTATAAGAAGATTTTAGCCATATAGTAAAGGGTAAACATACTACAGTTCACAGGCCCAAAGAAGATAAGCAGCAAGGAGGACGCAAGGGAAGACGCTTAAATCTCACTGAGAAGGGGAGACAGAATGGACAGAGGGAGTGGCTGAAGAGAGGGAACACGGTAGGAGAGGGAGCTCAGAGAGAAATGAGGGTGGAGACCTGACCTGGGGAGAGAGTGTGTGTGAGAGAGAGAGTATGTGCTGCAGGAGGACAGAGAGCCCACGTGGGCGGTGGCATCTCTGTGACCTAGGACAGGGTAAGCTTCTGGGAAGATACGGGGGAGACTCCTAGTAGCAGGGGTCATGGAGACTGAAGAGGCCACCCTCTAACCAGACAGGACTCCTAGTGGAGGGAGGGGAGCACCAGCCTACCCACAAAAACTTCAACCCCAAATCTACTCTGCCTACAAGATGTGCAGGGATAAAGACAGAGACTGAGGGAATGTCCAGCCAATGCCTGGCCCAACTTGAGACCCACCCCATGGGAGAGAGCCAACCTGACACCATTAAAAATATTTTTTGAAAGTGTTTTTGACCTGGATAACTTGATAGACTTCCACTCCTCTACTGGTTTATGTCCATGCAGGGCAGGCTCGCGGAGGACAGTCTCTGTATACTGTCCTTTTTGAGTGTACAGAGGCTTAAAATGAGTAATTTATACCTATGTTTACACGCATTCCAGAAGGATAAAGGATCTTATACTCAAAACCATGGAAACGGGATATCTGTGGTCCTCTGGCTGAGGTGGAGCTGTGGTGATTCCTTCTTCATAAGCGGAGTTGAGGGACCTAGGGTCGACAGGAAGGCTTCTGACCTTGGCAGGCGGCGGGGCCTTCATGGCTTAATTTCTCAATGACTGGATAAGATGAGCACGCCCACCTCTCTTTGCTCATGGAAAGTTAAAGAGGACACAGCAAGAACACGCCTGGATTCTTGACTCTGAGAGACTAGCATCTTACAGAAGGGAAAGTGCGGAGTAGGCTTGAACCCATTGCCACAGGAAGAAATTTCTGAAGAGAACGCTGACAGCACAGCACTGGGAAGAACAATTAGTAAATGTGACCTCGGGAGCTTGAGAAACTTCTGTAGGCGAAGGACACTGTCAGTCAGGCAAAATAGCAGTCTTCAGGATGGGAAACGATTTTTACCGATCACACACCCAAGAAAAGCCCAGCACCTTGCTCAGCCCTCATCAGAGAAGCTGCTTTTGCAATAGGCAGAGCTCAGGGAGTTTGTGGAAGTGTGTGTGTGTGTGGGGGGGGGGAACTGAGGGAGCCTCAGGGGTCAAGGGCACCACAGGAAGACCTACAGAGGAAACTAACCCTGGGGTCTTACAGAGACTGAACCACCAACCAAAGAGCTCGCATGGCCGGACCTAGACCCCCTTCACATATGTAGCAGATGTGCAGCTTGGTCATCATGAGTCCCCCAGACAACAGGGGGCTGTCTCTGACAGCCTGCCTCTGGATCCCTTTCCCCTAGCTGGGCTGTACTTAGTCCTGATGTGCCAGGATGGGTTGGTACCCCTTGGGGGCCTCCCCTTCTCTTCAGAGGGAGGAGAGGAGGTGTGAGGGTGGGACTTGAAGGAGAGGAGGGGAGGGGTGGCGGTCAGAATGTAAAGTGAATGAATAAGTAAATTAATGGGGGAAAAAGAAATCACAGAGACTACAGCAGCATCAACAGGGCCTACAGAGGTTCAAGCCAGATGGGGTTCCGCACTGAGTGGGTAAGTGGACACAGGCTCCCGCTGCTAACCAAGAAGCGCTCTGTAATTGATACCTACTTCAAAGGGAAAAATCGGCTTATTTCCAACAGTCTCAGTGAGGATATTAGCCACGCACATTCTGACTTATTTTGACTTATGTTCTTGTCTTTTTGCAAGTGTTTCTTGCTTTGGTTGTTTTTCTTTTTGTTTGTTTTTAAAAGACAGAGAAAGGACATAAAGTTGGTGGGTAACGAGGGGGAAGGGGAAACATTATCAAAATATACGGTATAGAAAATTCAATTAAGATGTTCAGGTGATTTAGAAAGCACAGTGAAAAATGAAGCCTCCCCCCCCCCCTTTTTTGCCTTCTGGTTGCACTCAGGGGTACAACTCAGGTTGGACTGGGGTGGACAGGGAGTTGGAAAGGAAAGCTGGGCTTTCATCAGTAAGTCAGGGAGCGCTGGCCCTGCCACTAAAGTCAGCTCACACAGAGAGAACAGGAAGTATCTGCAGGTACACGCCCTAGCTGGGGTTGGCAGTGACTCCCAGATCCAACGGCCTCTGAACTCTGCTCATTCAATTAAGACAGCAAAGATGGCGAGCCCTGTAGAGTATATCAGCCTGAGCTGGACGCTTCTCTTCCATCCAAGTTAATTTCCCTGAACAAAGCGGGCATGGGAAGGGCTCTATGGCCCTCGAAACCCTAGAGTGGGTTCTATTGGTCCCCAGGTCTTTCTTCCCCATCTCACGCTCCCTCAGCAGCCCCCGGTCCTTTTAGAGGCCTTACTGTATTCTGAGGCTACTCAAAGGCTGTTCTTTGGAGCCCTTTACCTCTGAGATCAAGAACATTACCTTTCGTGTTTGCTCTTTCAGCATGCAATGCCTCTGCATCCTGTACAGATGTGAGGTGATGTATGGCCTTTGTGTAGTCTTAGCTTTGGCTGTGACCCTGCTCTCTCTGATTGCCAGCTTTCGGTCCACCTGCCTCTCTAACTCTACATAGGTCTAGCCATATGCATCAGTGTGCTAAGATTTTAAAAGGATTAAAGCCACAAATGCTTGGAGTTTGACAATGACCTTAATCCTGTAAGGAGCCCTTTTCTTCCTCTTTCATTTTATTACATGCATGCACACACGCACACACAACTCTATAACCACCTTCATTTAAACCATGTCCTCCTCAGATTCCAAGTAGATACTAAAATGCTTGGATGCTTAACCCTCAGAGTCGAATCCTTTCCTTCCTCTATGTGGTCAGCCTGAGGCTCCCAGTTCTAGGGGTGCTACAGCACCCACGATCTTGGAAACTCTTGTCTAGCTCATAGATCTGTGAATGCGCAGAATTAGATAAATATGCTGTTTCTTTAAATCCTCCTGTGGCTTTAACTCTAGACCATGACAAATATGGAGTTTTGAGCTCAAACCTATTAAAGGGATTTATTTATGTATGACTAAAAATAGAGGAAAATTCATTCCATTCTTTTCCTATAAGGAGCAGGATGTGCTTTGGCAAATGAGTCTCAGAAAATTCATCTTTCCCCTCCCTGTCAATAGGCAGGGCAGACTATGCATTTAATAATCACAACATAAATAAAATACCATCCTAGCTCAGGAGCACATAGGTACATGCTTTCAAGAATGAAGACTTTGGTGAGGCGTAGTAGCACATGCTCTTGATCCCATCACTAGGGAGACAGAGGCAGGGGAGCTCTGTGAGTTCAAGGCCAGCCTGGTTTACCTAGTGAGTCAGACAACCAGACAGCCAGAGCTACATAGTGACACCCAGTCTCAAAATAATAATCATAATGATAATAATTAAAGATATATATGATTTGTTTATTTAATACATATTGCATATTATATATTTAAATATATTCACATATAATTTACTTATATAATTATAATATAACATTATTATTATTATTATTATTATTATTATTATTCTAAGAATGGACTTTTTAAAGTGACTTTTCAGTAAAGGAACTGAGTAGTGCCAGAAATGTGCCAGGAGGAAAAGTTGAGGAGGTGCGCTGCTCCAGGGTGCAGAGGAGCTGGCAGCAGACAGGACGGGGCTCTGGCTATGCAAGGGTCTGGCTGTGGCTCAGGAAGCTGTAGACCTTGCCTGCTTCTGAGAGGCCAAAGCCAACAAGGCTGGAGCCTAGCCTTTCTTCTTCTCCCTCTTCCCTCTTGTATATTACAGTTTCACAAGTCCAAGGCAAATGGCAGAGAAGGGGACATACCCAGAAGTGACCACCGAAGACAACAGTGAAGGGTCCTTGCCCGGAGAGCAATTTGCAGCGGCTGTGTGACACCCAGTGGCTTCGGTAACACAAAGTCCAATCAGTGCAGTTATGAGAAGGGCATTTTCATGTGCCGGAGAGTTCCTCTGCTGCCTGAGAAGCCTCCTGCTAGCATCATAAGTTACTTGTGTAACCTGATAAAAAGCCATGTGTTCTTGGGGGCACCTGGCTTTATTCCTCCACCTCTCTTTCCTGCCCAGTTGCTCTGTTCTTTTTTTTTTCTCCATCTGGCCCCACCCACTTTAAGCCCCTGTGACCTTCACCCAGAGCTAAGGTCTGATGTGATCTTCTCTAGATTCCCCATTTGCACAAGGTCCACAAAAGCCACCGTGATTATTTGGCTGGGACTGGGGGGTCTGGTTTATGTTACAGACTTCAGAGCTTCCACCTTCCACACCTCTGTTCTCAGGGCCCCCGTTGGTGGCTGCTGTGTCTTGGGTGTGGTTTGCCCCAAATTTAAACACTGGAAGCTTGGTCACCAATGTAATCACATTAAAAGATGAGGAACTAAAGGATTAATGCTTGTCTAATGGGACCTGCTAGCTTCCACAAGATTAGGTTTTTATAGACAGGCTTGCCATCCTTGCTTTCTTTCTCACCTGCTTCCTCTGTTATATGAATGCCTACCTGATAGTGGCATTTATTTTGGGGTCCTTACCAGACATTGTAGTTGGTACCATGACCGTAGACCTCCAAAAATGTGAACAAAATAAACTTCTATTTTTTTAAAGTACATTTTTAAAATAAAATACTGAGTACCAAGTATCCAAATAAAACATACTAAGACAACTTTTTAATCTAAATTAGAATAAAAGCTGTGACATCTTCTCTTACTGCTAACAGGGCAAATGCCTGTTAAGAAGCAGCTTGAGGAGGGGAGGTTTGTTGTGGCTTGTGGTCTAAAGAGACTCAGTCCGTTGTGGAGGGAGGCTGAGTTGACGGTAGGGGCAGGCACCACCTGCATGGTCACGTGTCTAAGGACGGTAAAGAGCAGACCACATGGGGACAGGCTGTAAACCTCAGGGCCCGCCCAGTGGCCCTCTACTCCTGAATGTTCCACCTCCCCCTGAAACAGCCACAAGCTGGGAACTGTGCAGCCAAACACATCAGTCTGCTGGGAACACTTCACCTTCAAGTGATAACATTGTACCCTCGGCTCTCTGGGCTCCTGGAAGGCTCATAATGCCAACTGTTTTCAGCCCAAAGCTGTTCAAGAGTCCAAAGTCTGCTCTGAAACCCAAGGCTGAGTCTTGACTGTGAGCCCTTGTGACTGTGAGCTCTTATGGTGACGAAAACAACAACAAATCCTAAATTATACACTTCTAGCACTCACCTGTACAAAACAAACATTAACATTGAAAAAGGAAGACTAGAGACACAGCAAGGAAATGCTGGGTCCAAAGTAGGACCAAAGCCCAGCAGAGAAAATATTAAATCCCATCGTTACATGCCTAACATCTGGGCCTCTTGGTGGCATCATTTGGGCTCTACTGGCTTTGTGTGGCCCTTCCCAGACATAATGCTACCTGTGACACAGGTGGCCTCTGTCTTAAGCATGCCACACAGTGCCTTCAGTTTAACTTGGCAAATGTACCATACACCTGGGACCTCTAGGGTCTCCCCTGCATCTTAGACATCGTCAATATACGCTCTAGCACCTTTCAGGTCTCAAGCAGGTCATCTGGTTCTGCTACATGTTTCCAGGCCTGCAGAGATTTCTGAAATCTCGGCGCAAGCATAAACAACCTCCTTACTCCTTACTCCTGAACACCTGCAAAACCACATTTCAGGTCTTCTGTCACGATACAGCCTAGCCCTTAGACCATGGGTACAGCAGCCTCTGCGTCTTCACGGCTGCACTGTTGGTCCTGAAGGCTTTGTGCGAATGATCTCAATGAAAAGCTTACGGTGTTTCACTGTGGAGCACTGCAGAGTCGGGCCTTCAGGTACCTTTCTCATGGCTCCAGCTCAGAGTCCGAGGTTTCCCCACTTTGTCTGCCACTCTGTCTCCTCCACTCTGTCTACTCCTGCTCCATCCTCAACTTCAATTGAGACCAAACACCTTTCCTTACCAGAGTGCACATTTCCCCCCACATCCTTCTACTCCCTTTCTGCTCTCTATCACTGTAAATCTGGGTAAATGCAGTAAGCAATAACCATACCATGGCCTCACTGTTACACAGCCTTGAAATTTCCTCTGTCAAACAGATTGGTCCATTACCTTTAAAATTCATTCCCATTCAAGTGTTCTGAACATAGGATGGACCCAACAAGCTACTTTCAGGATATAACTGCCCTCCTGCCCAGTTCCCAACTAAGTTCTTTCTCTCTTCTCAAACTTCATGAGGATATTTTCCACCCTCCTTTTTACTGGCATTTTGATCTTCTGAATTCCTACCAGAATTGCTTATTAAGCTCTAGTTGCCAACATTCTAAGGCAGTGGCTCCTCATCTTGTGGTGGTCTCCAACCATAACATTATTTTTTGCTATGCCATAACTGTAATTTTGCTACTGTTATGAATTGTAATGTAAATATTTTTGGAGAAAGAGGTTTGCCAAAGGGGTCATGACCTGCAGGTTGAGAGTTGCTGCTCTAAGGCTTCTCTACTCCACAGCTGCGGACTCTTCCACATCCTTCCTGAAAACCAATTCTAATGGTCTAACAACCACATGGAAAATCACAGCCATAATCTTACTTCCGTGCATTTTTTCTTTTTCTTCTTTTGCATTACTTACTTTTCCAGTCACTCTGACTAAAACTTGAAAGCAAGCAACTTAAGAAGGGAGAGGTTTTTGTTTGGGCTGCTGGTTTGCAGGATATGCTCTATTACGGTGAGGACAGCATGGTGGCCGACACCTTGGATACAGTAGGAGTGTGCTGCTTCGGAAAACCCACACCCCTGAAGACCAGGGAACAGAGAATTACAAAGAATGGAGGCCAGGCCAGAAAACCTCAACTGTCTGAGCTCAGTGGGGTTCTACTTCCTAAAGGTTCTACAACCTTCCAAAATGCTGCCACCAGCTAGGAACCGTCTAGTGAAACTGCCTATGGGGGCTTTTCCCGCTCAAACCGTAATACCTCTTGTATTGCACCTTCATCTAGGCAGATCCAGTCCCCTGCCTCAGTCCTTCTCCCCATTCTGGACCCAACCAGGCCTCTGTGTGGGGTGTCAACATTTTCCTCTTAGGAATATCAGCATTGTGAGGCCTGCCTCCAATAGCAAGAGTAGAAGAAGACATTTCTGCGTCACTACCTTGTGAAGAGTAGTGAAGAGGACCTTGGGGGCAAAGGAATGTTTGTTTTTTTTCACAAGCTCCTCGTGTCTGTGGAATCCTATGACCCACAAGTCTGGAACCATGGGACAAAGAATACCTGGTGGAAGGCAGCCAGGAGCTCCCGGGTCCACGCAGTAAGCGTGTTGCGCTTCCACCGAGAAGCTCTTGATTCGTCACATTTGTATTAATGGCAGCTGACAAAACACTTTGGCCACAGTTGCTCAGTTGTTTTCACAACCACTCCAGGAAGCAGATTCCACGCCAATCACATCAACAGATGAGAAAGCGGACACGCAAAGAGGTTAAGTGTTCAAAATGCCACCATACTGAATGACCGACGTCGTTCAACCTGAGGCTGCTTGTTTTCAACACTGGGCATAAAAGAAATTTACAGAAGTAAGTTTGGTCATAAAGAGATTTTTCACCTAGTTAATTTCAGATACGTGCATACGTTTATATGTATACATATCAGATATATATCTCTATCTGTGTATGCACATGCCACATGTTTATATATGTGTGTCTACATGTATGTATCAACTGACATACATGTACATGCTGTTATTTGTATACATGTATACATATACATGAATCGGACATACAATATACATGACATTTCAGCAAAACTGTTTTTTATGACTTTAAAATTGTATATTTATATACGTGCTGAAATTTTAATCTTAAAAAAATCTGCTAAACCAACTAGTAGTCTAAAAAGACTAAATAAAATGCTTCTCTGTTAAGGAAAGATATTTAGGATATATAGGAAATGGCAGTGTTTCTACTTTCATCTTTCCTTTGTGTTTTCTGAGGGAAAATAGAGGTAAACTACTGCTTTAGAATACTCAAACGAATTCTGGAGGGAAGCCACATCTGCCTGTACTGACGGGTTGGAGAGGCCGCCATTTTTAATAAACCAGGCTAATGACTAAGTGGGAATAAAATAGATGTGAGTAATCAGGCAGAATTTATGTCATCCTAAAGCTGGAATAAAAATCTATGGTATGGAAAAATGCCTCTGGGGGCCCGGTCGAGTTCTTAAACGAGCCGGAGCTGGGCATGACGGCTGTGCTCAGGACCCGGCATCCAGTCACACAGAAAGGCCTATTAAAATTAACAAAATAGTTGGAGAGACTATTTTTGGCATTATGAATCGGCAAATGGCAGTGCCCAGCTGATCGGATGACTGGCTTGACTCTTAACAGCCGATTGTAAAGGAAATGGGCCAGAGCTGGTTTCAGACCCTGGCGCTATCACCATGAGAGAGGTGTGGGCACATCTCAGCGTAAGGATCAGCGGTTCTCCAGGGAGCAGACGCTGCATCAAGATTAAGCCTGGCCCTGGGAGTGGGGGCTTATACTGGAGAAGATCTTAGGGGTGGCGAGCCTGGCCGGGGCAAGACCCACTGCTCTCACCAGCACTGAACAGCTTAAGGCTCTGGTTTTTTAATGTCATTGTGTTAATCACGGTTTTCTCTACTCCCCCGTGTTTCCTGGTATTTTTACATGTTGGGGCCTAGCCCACGTTGTAGGGACTGGCATATCCCCAGCTTCTTCTTTGGTCAAGCTCTTATATCTTTCACCACTGCCCCTTCAACCCAGAGCCAGGCGTCAGGCAACCAGCAAGAAATTGCTCAGACTGGTCAGATCTGAGCCTGTTTATCTTGCTTCACCCATTCCTACCCTCAGAAGCCTCCATAATAAAGCTCTGGCCCCAGAGCCACAGCTGCCAGTCCCAACACCCTCCACCAACTTCTTGGCACCAGGGAACCCCCACCCACCTGGCCAAGATGTCCAGAGAGCCAATCAAGGCCAAGGCCACCAAAGAGTGAGCTTAGTGGGCCATGTCCAGCGTCTTCATACTTCACTGGCCAGTATCTGGCCAGTCCTAGATCCAGGAGTTTAAGGAGGCCTTCAACGTTGACTGACCAGAACCGTGGCAGCTTCACTGACAAGAGGCCTGAAGGACATGCTGACCTCTCTGATGCCTCCAGCTACTCATCCATTGGGTTCTTCCCCCGATTTCACCCGAAACATGCCACCAAGGACAAAGAACCAGTTCTTCCCACTGCTCAGGCTCCACCCCAGTCACCGCCCCCAGCGGTGGTCAACTGTACCAGCTCTGCCTCCTGGCCACAGCCCTCCCCATCAGCGGTTAGGGTCCCAACTCCCAGGGAAGGAAATGAGCCTTGAGGCTCACAGGGCACATGCAGCAGCTCAAAGCAGGTGCTTCCCTGATCACCACAAGGACTGACCACGGCCTGGGAGGAGCGCCAAAGGAGAGACCAGCAGGCACCAAGGGAAGTCCCTGACTATATGGGGCCTTGGTCATACCGTCACGTTCCTCAGCTGCTCCCGGGAAGACAGCAGACATGACCTAGTGTGGACACCCTGCTTTTGCCACGGCCCTTTAAAGGATGACAATACTCACCTACACCTGTCCGCTCGCCAGGTCACACCCACCCCACCCAGGGGTGCTGAGAATGTACACACAGAGGGGATTCGGTTTCAACAAAAGGCTGAGTGCAGCAAAGCAATGGCAACAAAACTCTCCTGGCTCCCATTTCCCTTCTCTCCACCTTCTGATAGCCCATGGCTCTGGGTGGCATATCTCTTCTGAGGAGCTTTTCGATGGCCATCAGTTTCTGATCTTGCCTTCCCCATACCTGGGTAAGAAAACCTACATTTTAAAAACAATCTCCATCAAGATATCCCTAGTCTCAGACAGTGTGTACGAAAAGGCTAGGCATTCAGAGAAGCTAAAACTAGAAGTTGACTTTGAACTCTTTAACACAAAGTGTGGTGGCTGAGGAGACACCACGCTTCATTCATGGGGAACAGTGACAAATGCCCAAGCAGAGACCCACGTGGCTGCAAACGTAGCTGTGGGATCTTGAACCCACATTGTACCATTGGTTACCCTGTGGACGTGGGAAGCCCGGTGAGGGAGGCTGCTGCAGCTGCCTAGGAGCGAGGGCCAAGGCTAAACAGAGGGGCCGAAAAGGACAGTGCTGTCAAAAAGACAAGATTTGCTTCTGGTAAACTGGGAGAGCAGCTGTGGAAGAATCAAAATGACCCTGGGTTTTCAAACTCTGGACCCATGAAAGACAGAGGCAGTCAGGCAGTAGACACTGGAGACATGAAAGGGCTCAAAGCAGTGGACCATGATCTTCCCTGGGTCCCCTCTGCACACCCTAGTGAAAGAAGCCAGCATTCTTGCCATTCCTTCCACGCTCTGTCCCAAGAAAGATACAGTGATAAATGGACAAAGTAAGCACACGTTGCAAAGCCAACAATCTGGGAGGAAATTCGAGAATGTCACAGCCCAGGCTGAGGCTCACCCACACTGTCACATCCAGTAGCCTGCTGTGTATTTTACCCAGGAGCGCATTCACATCTGCCTCGTCAGCCTTGCTGCTGCCGCCACCAAGCTGTCACAACTCAGCATGGAAGCCAGAGTTCTAATCTACCTAGAAATCCATCCACACCCATTTTCCGTTAAGTTTACTGAAGGTGGGGCGCTACAGAGCTGCACACACATACAGGATCTGAGTTCTTGCTTTCCAGCTTGTAGAGAAAAACCAATCTCAGTTGTTCCTTGTTCCTTGTCCCTTGTCCCCAGCTCAAGTGGCCCTTTAATACCTGGCTCTGAGGACCCTCCTCACTCACCGGATGCCCTAGGTTTACTTTCTGCCTGCCTGCCGGATAATTTCATGTCTGCTTCTTCTTTGATGCAAAGCCTGGCAGTCACAGGTCAATAGCAAAGCAGCGGATTGGGCACAAACAGAAGTGAATCCATGAGCAAAAACCTAGTGCACCCTTAACGGCATGCTGCAGGCTCTCACACTATCCATCTGCCGTCATGCTCGGAAGCTGTGGCTAGCACCCATGCTTATGTGGGTATAAATTTCTTGACTGGCCTAAGTCCTGTAAGCAGCTCCATCTAGTACCTCTCATTAGGCGTGAATTTAGGGAGATTAGAGATGGGGGCTGGGAGGGCAAACGGAAGGTAAAAGGTTTTCATCACTTAATAATGCCAATTTTATCACCACTTAGCATGACTCCTTTCTGCCAATTTTATCATCACTTACAATAACTTCCATTAGGGTAATAAGACATTAAATATATGTTGATTGCAAATAAGCTGGTTACATTTGCTAATTGTAAGGAGACCGATTTTTTTTTCCTTCCTATTTGAGTTGTAATTTCAAACCATCTCTATTTCCTGAAAACAGGGCCTATCAAAAGAAGATGGCATGTATGCTATAGAGACAGAAAATGAGGTTTTGGAGGTACTTGGCAAGTGACTGATTGCATGATGAAAATAAATGGAAAATTCATCTTCAGAAATGAAGGGTATAAATGGCTCGCTCTAGCTGATTTGCTCTTGCCTTCTCTCCCTCGGGGTCAGATTAATGTGTTTACCACCGATAAGCCGATTTAGGTCTCCAAGGATGTTGATGCTACGTGCCATTGCACAGCGCCGGGATGTCCCCTGAACACATGGCCTCCACCGAGGTGTAGCAGAAGTTGCTGGCCTCTGTATCCTCCAAGTTGTCTGTAGCTGTGAAGTGCTGGTTTGCCAGATACGAGGCTTCGGTGGCATGATGCTGCTATCTAGCACCGCTACAAAGCAATGTCACACAACTAGCCAGCTCTCGGGTGGCTGCCACTGCTCAGTGGAGTAATGTCACCTCTGCCCCAAGCAAGGTACGTCTGCACTCTCAGGCCACACAGACCAAATTCAAATGATTCGTTTCCAGTTTGATAGAATACAACCCCGGCTGTGTTGAGGTTCCTGAAATTATAAACTTCTGGCACCCCAAATAGAAAGTGGACTTTCAAAGACAGCCCCATTTGGATTTTTGGAGCTGGAAATCATTTCTTTTCAGCCATGGACATTTTCTCATCTGTCTCTCATCACCATATTCAGACTTTCCCGGCTTGGAAAAAATAAAAAAAATTAACTCAAATTCCAGTCTAAAGAGTAATGATGATAGTTTTCACCATGTTGTGTTTTCAACTACAGTAGTCCCTGGCTGCCCATGGTTTTTCCTTCCAAAGGCTCCAGCCATCCCATGGTCAACTGCAATAGGAAAATGGTCAATTGAAAACCCAGAGAGAAATGATTAGCAAGTTTTTAAACGTAGGCTGTGATGAAATCTTGCACCATATCGCTCTATTCTGCTGGGGTATGAAGTCAGGTCTTTATAAGGATGTGACTGTCCGTGTCATATCCGGCAAGACAGGGCTGCTTTGAAGGGCCCACCCGGCTCACCTATGGTCTCCATGCTCTGCACATCTCCCATCAAAGCTATATGCACAAGTGCCCAAGACAACCCAGAGTATGGGCCGCATTTCAAGCCTGCAGGGACACCAACTGAGGACCCCAAGGGCCACCTGCCTGCTGATTGCACTTGGAAACATCTCTTAAGTTGCTCTAGCTTCTTTTCTAGAAGGGAATGCCACCTAAGTTCTGTCTCCCTGCGAGTTTCAAGAGGCCAAGGAAAAACTTAGCATATGTCAAATTCCATCACTCCCAATGACCCTGTTCTATTAATTCCCACAGACTGTTACCATGTGTGCAGTTTACCCGGATCAAGGTCAAGGAGACCCAGAAGGTCTTAGCCCAAGAAAACCTAGAAACTTCTTAAAACAGGATGGCTTTCTTTAATCTTTCTCATTTATATAAAATAATGCATCCTTTTTAGAGAATCCCAGAGACCTGTAAACGCAAAGTTTATGCATTTCTTGGGGGAATGATCCTGTACTAAACATGGTTCCTGCTACTGTCCTTTCAGACTGCAAGGTGTATTTTTAAAGAATCTATTAATAGGGCTGGAAAGGTGGTTTTGTGGTTAGGACTACTGGCTGCTCTTCCAGAGGACCCGGGTTTGATTTCCAGCAACCAGTGACAACTCCAGTTCCAGGGGACCTGACATTCTCTTCTGGGCTTTGCTAGCACCAGACCTGCACAGAGTGCACAGAAGCATATGTAGGCAAAACACCCAGATACATTAAGAAAAGCAGCAGCAGCAGAACGAATGCGACTGTTTTGCAAAGGACTGGAGCACCTTAGTTTGTGGTTCCCAACTACCTGTCACAGCAGCTCCAGGGGCCCCACACTCTCTTTGGCCTCCATGGGCAGTGCTCATGTGCACACTTAGTTAAACGTTAAAAAGTGGCCTAGCTCCCCCAAATATGACGTCCCAGAGTTAAGCTGGTTTTGGCAGTGGTGTGTGTGACCGTCCCTCTCATCTTTCGGGGTGCTGAGCGTTTTTGCCATGTGGAGCAGGGCTCAAAAGCGCAACGCGCGCGGGCCCTGAGATTCCAACACTGACGATCTTTATATTAACAAGAACAGGGTTCTAATTATTCTAAATACTGCCAAAATTAGGCCCAACTGTTCAATTTTCCACGTGTTCTTCTTAATTAGAAATGAAATGAAAGAGAAAATGAAACCATCAAAATTACATAAATAAAAGCAGATGGAATCCAGTTTGGGGAGGTCTGTTCTATAATAACATTCCCTTTAATAAAATTCATTGGTTAATTTGATTGATAAAAGCAGTGTTAAAATTAAATAAGAATTAACATACACTTGGGTAAATATTTGTAGCTTCCTTCATGTGCTGCCATGATAAAGGTAATTTAGCTTAAAAGCAGCCATCATCTCTCTTCATAACTGAGAAAGCATTACTAATTGTGTGTGTTAATATGGTACAATATGGGATTGAATAGAGATTTTATCTTAATAACATCTCCATTAAATTAAAGGCACTGTTGTACGACAAGAAAGATAAGTCTGTTTATTCCAAATGAACAACTGTGGGGAGATGCCGGAGCTAACATTTGGGCATTGGGCAAACAACTCATCGCTACTGTTGCAAGCAAGAGTTTAGGGGGATGATCCAGTTTCATTGTCAGAATCGATACTTTAATTATGGTGTAAAAGATGCGGATCTTTCCCTTTCTGGGTCTGGTAGGTATTTCTGAAAAGATGATGCCGAGTGGGAACAGACCACCAACCCCATGCAATGGCATAACCGCCCACCTGGGTACTCTCCTATCCCGTGGACACCAGCGTGTAAGTAGCAAGGCTCATGCAGATGTGAGTGAGAACACGAAGATAAACTAACTACAGGCGTGATGGCACAGGGCTTCAGTCCGAAGCCCAGAGCATTCTGTCCGTCCCGTGTGTGTCCCGCTCACCCTCCTGTTCCAAGGGTGTTGTCCTCAGCTGTGTCCTCCCAGGAAAGAATGCAGGAGTCCCCACATAAGCAGGGACACAAGCGCCCTACCCCCACCCCGAAGGAGACAGGGAAGTCAGCTGAGCTCTCTTCTGCACTTGAGCCTGGAATGGCTCCCTTATTTAATGCAGCGTGGTCACTGCCACGTTTGCTGTGGAGGACCAGGAGGCCTTAGGAACAGCAGCTGCTTTCTCCGTTAATTTGCTCTTGAAATAACATGTCAAAACCCTCCCATTCAGAAGCTGCAGCTCTACTGTGAGCACAGGGCCACCGTGAGCCGATAGGTAGGCGTGCTCTTTCCCGACTCCAGGAGTAAACACAGCCCACCCTGCAGGTGTGCAGTCTCCAACAAGCGTCTTAGTGCTGCCTTTAAGCAAGCACACATATGTACATGTGCACATGCATATGCACATACACCCCACATGCGGATGTGCATGGGTGCACAAACACACACACACAGAGCCCACATCTGATAAAAGACAGCATTAGCATCAGCACCCAGAGCCAAAATTCAGGACAAGCTTAGCATGAAAACAGTTTGGGAATCATATAAGCCTCCTCCAAAATATGCTGTCAAGAAACTCAGTCTGCAGAAGTAGAAGCCAGCCCTATTTTTATACCAGCCCTACCGAATTCTTGATATCCAGCAAAGAGGGGGGAAAATCACAGCTTAACATAAAATGGGAGATGTAATAAAACCTCACTAACAGCTTAGTATCATGAGGAGACAGATGGAAAACTTCTCTCCAGAGATGGCTGCTTCTAGAATTCCAGAAGGAGGTTCTGGGTGGATTGGGCCAGTGGGAGTGGGGAGGCTCAGGTCTGAATTTCAATGAAGTGGGAACACGACTTCGTTTAAATGCAAGGCTTCAGTATCTCTGTTTTAGGAAATGTGGAGATTACACCATTCACCTGTTTCATCCAGGACTGAAAAAGCAACACCCCAAACCTTAGGCTCCCCCAGCAGGCCTGAGGCCACCAGAGAACGAAGGCGCTGCGGCTGCTTTGTTTCCTGTAGAAGTGCCACAATGCCATCGTCTGTTCAGGAACAGAAAGGAAGAGTCCTCAGGGCTGTTATCAGGGAACCAGAGCGCTGGGATAAAGGAACTATTTCCATGATAAAAACGCTGCTGGCTACTGGCTCACGAATGGGTAGAGAGGCCAACAGAGCCACTTCTCAGGGTCCCAACGGTCCAACACGGAGGGTCAGCATCCCGCAGAGAAAAACACAGAGGAGGAACGGGAGACAGTGCTGCCTGGCTCTGCAGCGTGAAGACCCTGCAAGCCCCCTTCCCCTCCTGGGAAAGAAGACAGATGCCCACATGCACAGGCCATCTCATTTACACCAAATCTGGACCTCCTGGCTCTCTGGACCGCCCCTTCTCGAGACACCACCTTCAGGGAAGTTACTCTGTGAGAGGCCTGTGCTCCACAGCTATCAGGAAACTCCACACTGGTCTCTAGTTTCCTCAGACTCCACTCCATCAACAAAGGGCTTCCTCCGTGGACTGGGGCATCTCAGCTACTGAGCCAGCACCATCACCCTGTCAATGTGACTTTAATATTAGAATGACTCCACAGTCCTCAAGGCAAACTTTGCATAACACCCTGGTTAGGGCTTGGGGACTATCCAAAGCAAGTCTCTTGGATGACATTCTATGGGGGATTTATGCTAATAGGTTGTCCAAATCTTCACCATAATTACAGGCCATTGCATCCAGCAGCCTTTCCCTCTAAAACCTAACTGGCTTTTTCTGTGAATCGTGCTCTTGAAAACAATGCATGCCTGCTTCTCTTGGAAAGGCTGCAGACGCTGCAGACAATGGGGTGCTCCAGCATCCCCTGCAGACCACACCTGACTCCTTAACCCACCACACATCAGTGCAATGGAATCAGGGGCATGGACAAACACGTGCAAATTCCAAATGTTAGAAAACAGAATAGGAAAAAAGATGAGCTTACCTCTGAATTACAAGAAAGGATAGGAAATGGTATGTCAAAAACCAAAACAACAACAACAAAAACCCCAAATTTCCCAACACCGAAATCAAGACAAACAGCACACGCAACAAATTAACCAAAACTGTGCCTGGGTCAGCTATTTTTAAATAAATAAATAAATAAATAAATAAATAAATTAATTAATTAATTAATTAATATACACACACACAAATATATACATATATATTTATAATTCACTCACATTATATTTTGATTGTAGCCCCCTCTGTCACCTCCTCCTGGTCCCACCCTTCCTCCCTCTTCCCACCTATGCCCCTCCCCTAGTCCATAGAAAGGGGGAGCCCTCCTCCCCTACTATCTGACCCTAGCCTATCAGGTCTCATCTAGACTGCCTGGATCCTCTTCCTCTGTGGCCTGGCAAGGTTGCCCTACCAGGGGGATGTGATCAAAGAGTAGGCAACCGAGTCCATGTCAGAGATAATGCCCTCCTCCCCTTACTAGGGCACCCACATGGAGACTGAGCTGCCTATGGGCTACATGTGAACAGGGGGTCTAAGTCCTCTCCACGCATGGTCCTTGGTTGATGCAAGACCCCCTGGGCCCAGATTTGTTGCTTTGCTGTGGAGCTTCTATTCCCCTCACTCTTCCATAAGGCACCCTGCGCTCTCCCTAAAGTTTGGCTGTGAGTCTCAGCATCTGCTTTGATCCCCTGCTGGGTGGAGTCTTTCAGAGGACATCTATGGTAGGCTCCTGTCCTGTTCCCTCTCTTTAGCCACTTGTGTCTATTCTAATTGCCCTTCTGAATGAGAATTAAGCATCCTCCCTAGGGTCCTCCTTGTTATTTACCTTCTTTAATTCTGTGATTTTAGTATTCTGTATTATATGGCTAATATCCACTTATAAGTGAGTATATACCATGAATGTATTTCTTGTTCTGGACTACCTCACTCACTAAGATCAACAATTAATAAATGAGACCCCATGAAACTGAAAAGCTTCTGTAAAACGAGACATTTATCAACAGAACAAAAGGACAGCCTACAGACTGGGAAAAGATTTTCACCAACCTATATCTAACAGAGGGCTAATATCCAAAATATATAAAGAACTCAAGAAATTAAACACCAACAAAACAAATAATACAATTTAAAAATGGGGTACAGAGCTAAACAGAAAATTCTCAGCAGAGGAATATCAAATGGCAGAGAAACACTTAAAGAAATGTTGAACATCATTAGTCATCAGGGAAATGCAAATCAAAATGAGTCGGAGATTCCACCAGTCAGAATGACTAAGATCAAAAACTCAAGTGACAGCACATGCTAGCAAGGATGTGAAGCAAGGTGAACCCTCTTCCATTGCTGGTGGGAGTGTAAACTTACACAACCACTTCAAAAATCAATCTGGAGCTTTCTCAGAAAATTGTGAATAGGGGTACCCCAAGACACAGCTATACCACTTCCGGGCGTGTACCCAAAAGATGCTCCACCATACAAGGACATTTGCTCAACTATGTGCATAGCAGATTTATTTGTTATAGACAGAATCTGGAAACAACCTAGATGTCCCACAACCAAAGAATGGATACAGAAATTGTGGGTCAGCTGTTCTTAAGTCTGGCTTGAGGACCATTCTTGGGGAAATGTCGGAAGGGCAAGATATGGATTTCTCATCTTTTGATGTTTCTGCAACCATGGCTCATAGGTAAGTCAGGGAAATGATGGTGTTCAGGACAACAGAAAGTCATGTGATCAGGAAGTGTGGCTTTGTTCTCAACATGTCAGAGTAATTGCTCCTATATATTTTACACACACAAACAAATTTTTTTTTTTTTGAGGCAGGGTTTCCCTGTGTATCCTTGTCTCTCCTGGACTCATTTTGTAGACCTCACTCGCCTTGAACTCACAGAGATCTGCTTGCCTCTGCCTCCCTGAGTTCTGGGATCAAAGGTGTGTGCCACCATGCCCAGCTTTTATCTATATTCTTAAAATATTAAAATTGTTTCATATACACTTTTCTATCTCTCCAACCATATTATAACGTTTTATTTTTATTTTTCTGAGTCTTTTCAGAGCAAAATGTAGGTACAAGAAGTCCCTATATACTTCAGAATACATCTATTATGGACAAGGACATCACCATAAAAGACACTTTTAAACGTAGCTTCAAGGGTGACTGTCGTAAGAGATTACACTAAATCCAGCAGCTCAAGAGACCCATGTTGGTATTCTGTGACTTGCATGGTATGAGGAGTCTGGGCTACTCCTCAGAGAGTAGCCCACAGAGAGAGCTTGGTGCAGAAGCCTGTTTGTCCTCATGCTGAGCAGCAGACCACAAAGCTGCCTGTCCAACAGTGCACGGACGTGCATGCATAAGATGTGTGGATTCCTATGATTTTAATGGATTAAGGTATATTAATGTCATGGTTGATTTTGGTGCTCAAATTGCTCCAGATTTGGTCAGTGACAACCTTTAGAGGTGGCTTCTGGCCTTTGCATCCATTGAACATGCCCGAACAATTTTTCATACTTCCTTTTTGGCATGGCAGGGTGATCCGGTTCTATCTTGTTTTCCCTGCCATTTTTCCAAGTGGCTCTAGTTCCTTGTTCTGGAGAGGGCTAGTCATAGACCAAGACCAGTGTGCACTGGAGCGTTTCAGGTGGTGATGCGGGGTCCCTGCAGTAGGAGACTCTGGAGAACTTCTGAAGTTATTGAGAAACTAAGAACCTACACAGGGACATTGCTTTCTCATGCAAATAGGGTAATTCCTAAACCCTCACTGGGTCATGCAAACCACTGTCCATTTAACCATTGAGACCTCTTGACCCCAGCAAATGGAGTGGCAATCCTGGTCACACGTGACACGTGGGCAACCACAGAACCTGGTCTAGATGCCAGCTTTCCAGGCTTCATCCCGAGTGGTGCATCAGTACCACTTGAGATATCCAAGAGAATCCTTTCCTTTTAACAGATACTCTTCCTCAGCCTCTCTGTGGCTTCCCTTGCCTAGTGTAGCTTGGCATAGGAACCGGGCATTCTGGTCAAGCCATGTGGGCACACCCCTTCTTACAGTTATCAGTGTGGCCTGGTGGGTGGCCCCTCGCTAAAGAGTCATGCCAGTGTTGTGAGTTCTGAGCATTCACCTGGCTGGTTTCCAATCGGCCCAACATGCTTTCAAAAGCATTGACCTCCTGTGTAAAGCTCTGTGACTCACTGGGGTACGTTGGTATCCAATTCTGCCCTGAGGTTCACTGTGTCCGTCCCCGTGAGAGTAAGCAGTACCATTCCTCACTTTTCAAAACCAAATAAAAAAATTTTAAAGACTAGTTATGAATGAAATTCTTGGTTATGGAGATTAAAATCCATGCCTAATTTTCTTTTTGGCATGTTTTACCTCTAATCACCACGGCCACCTGGGAGGGAGACTATGAGGGTCTCCTTGTTTTTTTCAGATGAGAACTTTGGTGCAGAAGAGATATGCAGCTTTGTCTGCAGATGAGGCCAGATTCATAACAGAACAAAATCTCCTATCCCAGATAACGCAAAGGCCACTGACAAGCCAAAAAGCTGAGGTGCAAGGGCCGGGAATTCACTGGGCTCCCTACCCCTGGGGCTGACGTGAGTTCCCAGAACAAGAATGTCCGTTAGTGCCTCCCCCAATCTATCCCCTGCTCTCTTCCCAGCATGTCTTTCTCCCCATCCATTAACCCCCAAGAGAGCTCCAGCCTGGCCTCAAACCCCCTCTGCTCAGAGGAGGAAAGCCTTGGGCTCCTGCCTCTCTAACAGGACTCATATCCACTTCTCTGCTTCTAATTTTCAGCACATTTTTCTGGTGAGGCCAGACCTCAGTTTGGCTAGGGGCAGACAGTGAGGCACCCTGGAGGTTTCCCTTGCATAGTTTGGAATGATGCCCAGGGACTGCTATCTAAGGGTGGTGTCACCCTCTCGCCTGAGTAGTGTGCTCCACAGACTCTGACTCCCATCCCACATCTGTCCTGGGAAACACACAGCGCTAGTACCTAGAAATGGAAACAGACTACCATTCAGGGTTCAGCCAAGTTTAATCTGCACCACAGAACCAACTCTCAAGCAAAAACATTTTAATGACTCACAATAGGGCTTATATCAGGGTTGCTAGAACTGATTAAGAAAGGACAAAGTTAGAGCCAGGTTCCAACACCAGACCTGCCCTTATTGGCTGGGGGGCTCCAGATGCTTACCTCACTTGGAAAGAGGCTAAACATCATGACACCCCTTCATAAGGGCTAGCTCATCCTGATGCTGATGAAGCTCGTGCATTTATATTTGTGATTTTATGTGATTTGAGAGGGTACCTCGCATTACACATACACAAAAGAACAGATCCACTCTGGCCCTTCGTACCTGTTCTAATCCTTTTCCCCAAAGGTATCCGAGTAATGGTGAGAATGACAGTGCTAGCAGCCGTGGAGCCCACAACACAGACCCAGAATCCTTTGGAAGAGAGCCATCACTGCCACATTTCTGCATGCCAAGGTTCAAACTCACCTTTTTCATACTTGTCTGGTCTCATGAAACCATGTAGATAAACGTGCTTGGAAATGGCCAAGTGTTGTTTGCATGTTGGAGGGTGGGGTTGTTTGGGGTCTTGCTCCTCCAGCATGGTAGATAAGGTAAGAACGTTCCTAAGGTGAAGATGCCCAGACTCAACTGCAGTTCAGTCACTCAGATAATATGCCTATGCAGGCAAGGATGAAAATCTCCATCTTAGCAAGCCGTCCTGGGACCCCCAGACCTTGGGCTTCTGTAGCTTTAAGCCTAGAATAGTTTTCTGTGGCATTCATTTTGTGCTTAGCGTTCACTTCCTGGGCATTTGTCACATTGTTTCTCCCTTCCAAATCGGAGGGTAATGGCCTCCACCACCTCTTCTCTCCTGTCCCCAGTGGGCATTGAAAGCATCTCTAAGATGGCCATCAGGAGAGTGCTGCTGACTGCCTGTTGTGTGAGAATACCACCCCCCTCCCCGGAAGACACGACACACATAGGTATTGATCCCAGCCAGGGAGCCCAGACCAAAGTAAGGACACCACCCCAGGTCAACTTGGTGAACCAAGAAGCTTATTGGGATTACTTACAGAATTGTAAGTGAGGGGTCACTTACAGGAGCAGAAATGACTCGAAAACAGCCGCATCACCAATGTCTGCCCTGACACAGATGACAACTCACAAAAGCTGGGCCCCTGGAGCACACTGCACGGCCTGTAGTCACGTCAATAGGCTGGCACGTGTCCTTTCCAAGTCACACCGTTGGTCTAAACCTCTTCTGGGAAGATCTGTTGTTTCCTGATTCTTCCAGGCAGCTGGTCTCGCCTCAATAGCTTTTCTCATCTGAGAGAAACTCTCAGCAGTCTTCATTGTTTATTCTCTGGAGGGAGGGGCCTAGCAAATCTGGTCAGTTTCAAGGACTTCCTGAAACTATTTTGAGCTGTTTGCCTTTTGGCATAGGAGCTTCCCTGTTGGATGCGGTGTTTCAGTTTTGGAGGAAACTATATAACTGTGCACTGAGGTTTAGTTCTGTGGGGCTACTTGTTCAGAGTCTATTATGTGTTAGGACCACCCATCTTGCCTAAGACCCCCCTAAGAAACCTGCAAAGGAAGAGGATCATTTAGCCTCTAGGTGACTGGTAAGGGAGAAGAAGCTAGGAGAGGGAAGTTTCTTGCCCAAGGTGGTGGGGCTACCTAATGCTGGAGGCCCTGACGCACATCCCCTGAATCCGTTTGACTCTGAAGCATGGTGCTCCGTGTCTTCGTCAAAGAAAGAAAGAGTTACAGCTCAAGTGACGATTGAATGGTGACTGTGGAGTGGAAGTTGCTTACAGAGTCTCACTGCTAAGCCTGCCTCCATTTCTGAGTTCCAGCTTGAAAGAATTGATTTTCCTTTCCGTCTCCTTGGATACTGCCAAAGTCTCATGGTGCTTTCACTGTCTGTCTCTCTTTATCTGAAGACCTATACACCTCCAAATTCATCTGTTTGAAAACCTCCATTGCTAACCTACCTGCTTTCTTAGACCCCAACTCAAAAATGTCATGGGTATCTCTTCCTCTGCTCACCTCTCTCTTCCTGGTGACTGCTGGGATTTTATCACTGGCTTGCCCCGTGACTTTTCTCTCGAACTCAAAATGTTCTGAGTTTCCAAACAAACGGCTAGACAGACTGACTGACTGACATACATCTGTGAAAGAAGGACTTGAGCTCTCCATTGCTCAGCTTTCTGATGTGATTCCTGCTCTTTGAGTGACCCAGGCTTAGCTCAGCTATGATGATTGCGTGTTTTCTGAGTCCCCACTGATATAAATTAATAATAAAATAGCCAGAGCTTGATTAGCTGCTAATTGGAGGTTTTCCTTTTTCTAGAACAAGATAATCATCCTTTAATAACATTTGAAAGTTCCGGATACTCTCTGACTTTCCTAAGTTTTCAGTACATCCTCTGTAAATTGCCACTTGGAAAAAAAATCTACCTGAAATAACAAGCTGAACAGCAAAACCACCTAAACCTGGAGGTCTCTCCTATAGGTGTACTTTAATAAAAAACAAAACAAACCTTTATTCTCGTTTCTTATATCTCCTTTTCCCTACTCCATCCCAATCCTTTCCAACACCCCAACACCAGGTAGGAAAGAGAAAGTGTTAGTGGGAGAGGGAGCACAACTCTAGTAGCTGCTTCCTGTTGGTTAGGGTTGTCGGGTTCTTTGGAGCCAGTCCAATCCTCCTTTCAGGAGATCTCCATCTTCTTGTCTCACAACATCAATCCAGGAGCAGCAAGGGGTAAGCAGCATCAGCCTTGTTCTTTCTCTTCTCCACTCTCTGGGCTCTGGCATTTATTCTCTCTCCAGAGCCCACAGATTTGAACTATCTTCAGCAGGCAAAGAGCTCCTCTCACAGCTTGCAGGAGGCAAATAGTCTTCTGCTGTGGCCCATCTGAATCAGTCCCACATCCCACACCTGGGACCAAAACAAAAACATGTTTACACCCACACTCTTCATTTTGCTGGGACAAAGACTGCAAGCTTTTCCAAGAAGCAGGCGGTGGTGCAGATCACCCCTCCAATGATGTTTGCATCCGTGGAAGATGTACCCTTCCACTGTTCTAACACCATCTAACTCAGAACTTAGCCTGACTCCTGCCAGTGGCTAGAAGCGACAATTCAAAGTTTATCGTCTAAGATCTCTTTTTTTAGTGTTTGGGAGAATGGCCTGAGGCATATTTGAAAATGTCCTTCAGTGATCAGTGCTGGGGCCAGAGCAGGGCTCAGAAATCTGACATACTGCGCATCAGGAAAAGATTTAGTATCGTAGACCAAGGTACCTCAGTGCTTGCGCAAACCTGCCTGTTTCCTTTTGGGCGAGTTTCCAATCTTTTCTCCATCACCAGCAGTTCTATGAACTTGTTTTGGTCTCCCAGGATCAGCACTCGGGAGAGAAACAGGAGAGTAGGTAAAGACTTGAGGTGGTGGCGTCTGGCCTGTGATATGGACTTGTCGAAGGCCTCAGCTAACCCCAAAATGAGCTCTGGAGTGAAAGGGCTTCTCTCAGAAGTGCCTGGGACCAGACGAGAGGTGAGACCTGGCTTCCTCTCCCTGCTCTAATTATTTATCCTGGAAGCCAAGAACTAGCCTCTGAAAGCATCCAGTGCTAAGGTTTGACACAGTTGGTCCTTCAGAGGTTCAAGTTCTACATGGTAAACTTTGTCTCTAGCATGGCAGACTGAGGTGGTAGAACCCTTGACAGATAAGACCTCGTGGGTGGCAATTAGGTCATAGAGTCTTTAGCCTCAGAAGGGATTAATAGGACGAGGTAGGCTGTCAAAAGAATAAACATGCCTGACACTTCCCTTAACATCTTCTTCCCCATCCTCTGCTCTTCGCTCTTACCCATGCTCTCTCACAGTGTGTCCCCATTCACTGCTCCCCTTCCCTCTCCACACTTCCCAAGCTGGTGTTACCTTTCATTAGGACATTCTCGCCAGAGCCAAGAGGATTCTGGTGTCCTGTTCTTCAACTTCCAGAACTAAACGAATCTTCTTCTTAAAGTGCCCAACCTCATTATAGCAACATAAAATGGATTCAGACACCAAACCTTTGAGCAGGACACCAGAAGATGATCCCCCATGGTCTAACGTGGTTCTCACTACCCCTCAGCTCTCCTGCTTCGGAACTTTGCATAACTACACACCACAGTGTTTCCTTGGACTTGGAAAAGCAGCAGACTGAGGAAATCTAGAGGCTTTCTTCATGATGCTTTTCTACCCCAAAGTGATACAAATGGGTTGTGCTCGTTTTCTACACAACAGCCATGCAAATATTTGAAAACAGTGATCTTCATGTAGGACCAAGGCAAAGATGTGTCAGATGCATTCTCATAGGCTCTTCTAAGAGGATTGTTTAAACAAAATTTTATTGAAGAAAAATTTTGCTCTATACCTTATGCTTAGAAAAATGTCCAATTAACCTTTATAACTAAGCCAGTAAGTAGAGGTTACTAAGCTATCATTCCATTTTCCAAACAAAGAGAATTAAAAACACTCAGAAAATCAAATGAGTTCAAATGAGTTGTCTAGCAGTCTTGCCAGACAATAGAGACAGCCAACGGCTAAGCCAGGACACAAACTCAGGAGCTTCCGATTCCAGAGCACTTCTCAAGCTTCAGAAACATTCAGTGTGAAGGCAGAGGCCAGGTTACACCTGAGAGATGTGAATTGGCTACTGTGGGCAGTGAAAAACTGCTTCCTGGTAGCCATGGCCCCAGACAGCCCTGCGTGGAGGCAGAGCCCTTGCGAAGCTGTGTGCAGAGCCTCAGCCTGAGGCGTTGGCTGCCTCCTGCTGGCATCCTAACGTTCCAGGGGTTGCTTCTCAGGGAGTCCTGCAGCTGTTATCCCAGCCAGCTTAACTCTTGTTTTACCTCTGAAGAAGGAGGCCCAGAGAACCGCAGTCACACTGCCAGGGTCGCTTCATGCCCTTGCTCTTCATGCCTAGGAAATACGGTTCTTTTACGGTGTCTGTTTAAGAACCTCTCCAGATGTCTCAATAAAAGCACAACGACACACTTCTCTTTGTTTCCTGGGAAGGCTTTTCTCTAGCATGGATGTTTTCCTAGACACAGGCAGGAAATCCCAAGATCACAGAAAAGCTAATTAGCAGATATGGAGATGTCCTCAGCGCCATCTGGTATCCTCATTTCCAGAGTCCTGACTACGATCTGAGGGCCATACCCCACCTCTCCAGGATCCCAGTACACAGATGACACAAAGACTCTGAATCATGTTGCTAAAACAGCTGTTGGAGCAGAACGTGTAGTTTATGTTTCAGAGGAACCCCTATCTCAGTTCAGGGCCCCTGGCACTGAAAGGTCACCTTGCCAGCCAGAGAAGATGGATAGAGGGGTGACAAGGGCCGCGATGATAAAGGAGCTGTTTCACGCTTGCTTATGAAAGTTTGTCCGTCTCCTTTATCCAAGTATCCTACCATGCCTTCCAACGTCACTGCTTATCAGTCCTCGCTGCCACCTTCTCATCCTTCTCCTCCACCCACCCCGGCATCCTACCCCCTGCTTCTAATGCAGCCATTTGCTCAGCCACTAAAACCCTGCGTATAAGAGAAAGACAGAATTCTGATTATTTTTGCCTTGGTCTGAACCAAGCCCTTAGGTACACGATGACCTACATAGCGTTTAATATGGAAATGCAAGAATATTTATCTTTAAGCAGCTCGCTGACCTACTTTCTCGGCCACCGTCACAGGTGCTCTTGGGTAAGGTAGGTCCTGGATGCCTCTGAAGAGTGTTCACATGCTAAAATCATTAGCGTTTCTCTTAGGTAGGAATCTAGCCAAAGCATGCAGCCCCAGCCTCCAGCGGGCGCCACTCCTACGACATGCCTTAATCATCCGTCAGAAGACGGCCTACATTCAAACAGGAAATCTCAAGCACGGCCTCATGACACACCAATCTCAAGCGACCTCTGCCAGATGTGGCCTCTGGGGGCAGGTGACTATGCTGAGCATTCAAATGTTGAATTTACAAAAGGAATACTTGTCATTTTCTTCATGTCTCTGGTGGTCTAGGAAATGCTTTAAAGATCATTTTCAGATAGTTATGCCATACTGGAAGGTACTAACTGTGATGTAAAATTTATCTGAAGTTGGCAGGTAAACTCTGCCCACACAGGCACAGCTGAAGGAAAATAGGGACCCAGGAACACAAGCTGGAGTCCTGGCTCAATGGTTTAATAGCACAAGACCCTGGGTAATTATCCCCTGTACTTTCCTCTCAGAAATGGGACCACATTTACGCTGGTCTCTCGGTCCTCTTTTGCTATTGCAGTGATGAAACTCTGGTGTTGTGGATGTGAAAGTGTTTTTGTTTTGATCCCAGGTGGAGTATATGGAGCTGATTCAGATTGTCCACAGCAGCAAAGTATTTGCCTCATGTGGGCTCTGAGAGGGGCTCTTTCTCAGCTAAAGATAGTTTAATTCTGAGGACTTGGAGAGGGAATAAAGGCCAGAGCCCAGAGAGTGTTGAGGAGGCTTCAAGAAAGAACAAGGCTGCTGGTGCTTCCCTCCTGCTGCTCTTGGTTTCTGTTGATGAGAAGAAGTTGGAGATATCCTAAAACAATGATTGGACTTTCCACAAGGAAGATGATGACCCTAAAGAGCAGGAAATAGCTAAAGAGAACTCCACCCTCTGTCCCCACTAACCTCCTTTCTCTCCTATTGGGGTGTTGGCAGTTATTGGGGTGGAGAAGGGAAAAAGAGGCCTAAGAAGTGTAAATAAAATAAAGTTTAAAAGTATGCCTACAGTCCATGATCAAGAACAACTTGGAGAGGAGTTTACACATCCCAATCGCAGTCCATTGTGAAGGGAAGTTAGGGTAGGAACTCAAAACAGGAACCTGGAAGCAGGAACTGAGGCAGAGGCCATGGAGGAACACTGCTTACTGGCTTGCTCCTCATTGTTTCCTGAACCTACTTTCTTATATACCCCAGAACCACCTTACCAAGGGGTGACATCACCCACAGCGGGCTGGGCCTTTCTGCTCTTAAATCTCCAGTCAAGGAGACTCGCCTGCTACAGGCAATCTGAAGGAGGCATTTTTCTCAATTGAAGTGCCCTCTTTTCAGGTATCTTGAGCTTTATTCAGGCTGACAAACTCTGACGAGCACATTCACTATGACAGAATGTGAAGGAAAATCCAAATAAATCCATATTCCCAGTGTGCTCACTACGAATCAATCCAAGGGTAAGCAGGCCTTCTTACAGTTTCAGTTCACTATTTCAGAGTTTGAAGTCAACACTGAGATTCAAGAAAAGCTCGTGTCCATCCACCATCCTTTGGTTTACATGGCAGTTTTTAAGGGTAGCCAGTCTCTATTTTTGTTTGTGCTGTTGTATTTTGAATACAAACTGTCCCCAGCAGGTTCATGTTTTAAACCTTTGGCTCAACTGAGGCACCATTTTGAAGCCTGTGAAGAGTTCTCTCTTTTGGCTTCTCTATTTCTGCTATCTCCTCAGTTCATCTAAAATGGCCCCTGCCACAAGGAAACCTGTCAATAAAAATGAGTTTTGTGTGATGACCACGGCTGAGAGAAGTATGTCACTAGGACTAGCACAATGAAGGCGATGCCCATGCTCGGTCCTGCCCGCTCTCTCTGCTTTTTGGTGGTCACACGTGAGCAGCCCTTCTTACCCGGAGGAAGAGATCCCTCCACCATGCCTTCTTAAGCACGGTGAACTGAAATCCCTGCACCCACGTGACCGTTCCTCCCTTGGCTTCTGTTGGAAAGTTCACAGCAGGGATGAGAGAATCAACAGGTATAGCTGTGGAATGGAAGAAAATGCCAACCACACCAATCGGTACATGTCTCTCAAACGGACATTTTTCTGTTGTGGCAAATAAAAAGCAAACCCAAAGCTTATTTGAATTGCTAAGGTTCCTCAGGTAGGGGGCTGAGGAACAGGAAGCGTTGGATTCCACCAAGGGGCAGCTCTTTACTTCTGGGAACTCGAAGGGCAACCTTCTGAGTGGAGAGTATATGACCCGAGCTGGACAGTCCCCGTAAGACCCCCCCACAACTTGCCATCAGGATATCATTCATCAATGTCTGGACATTCTGCCTCTTGGGAATCAGCTTCTCACGACCGTGATGGGGACACTTGCAAGGTCCCCTTACATCTCTGTACCCTGATGTTGCATCAAACCAGGAGACAACAGTGAAATGCCCTTCTCACTGTCATTCTAAACAGAATAATAGTTTTCTCAGCTTCATTTAATATAAAAATGAAACAACCACTTTTTCTATGTTGCTTTTTTATTTTTAGCTTTGCTGAACTTAGAAACTCTTAAGAATTTTAGTGAATTCTGTAGGGTGTCACGTCACTGAAAATAAAGGTGCTTTACTTTTTTTTCCTAACCAATCAAGATGCCTTTCCCCTCTGTTGTTGGTTGTCTTGTCTAGGACCTTACGCACAGCGTGAACAGACACAGTATAAGCAGAGGTTCATGTCATGTCCTGGACGGCACAGGAACTTTTCCACCTTCAAGTATGAGGCTGACCCTTAGTTTTTATGAATCCAAGGACCTTCTTTTCTGGTCTGTTTTCCTGTTTTATTGACTGTTTTTATAATAACAGAAGGTTGAATATTGTCTGAAGCACCCCTTGCTTCTGTTGACCCGACCACGTGGGCGTTGCTCTTTAGCAGTATTCTGTATGGCACAGACCTGTTTCTGAGCGGTGCAACAGTGGCACCTTCCTAGAATAAGCCACACCCCTCCAGCATGGTTGATTTTATGGGTCAGTGTGACAGGGCCCATTAGGTCCTCACAACTTGGGGAGACATTAGTTATGATTATGTCTGCGAGGGTTCCTCTGGAGGAGGTTCAAGTTTGAATGTGTACTTGGACCAAAGCAGATTTCCACCCCGCTGTGGGTGGCCCATCTAACTCCTCCAAGTCCTGAATGGGGTAAAAGGCTAATAAGGAAGCCTTTCTCCTCCCAGCCATTTGCTGTGGGACTTGGAGTTCACTCTGGGTGGAACTAGTCCACCGACTCACCCCAGTTTGGACCCTCAGCCTCCGTAACTGCGTGAACCACCCCTCAGCCTCCGTAACTGCGTGAACCACCCAAGTTCAGACCTTCTTGAACTGCAGTTAGAAAATTCCAATCTACATGGAACATTCTTTTCCCACCCTCTGTTCTCCTGGTTTATTCCTAAGGGGACAGTTTGTCAAACTGTTTCCAGATAATTGGGCTTTTCTTGTCTTGACGTCATATACATCTCTTCCCCTAGAATTATAACTGTCCTCTGGAGGACAGTCTCCTTAGCTTCCTCCCCAGAGCAAGCCGCCGTCAGCTCTTTCCTGGGCGTCTGTAGCCTCTTTGAATTTCTTTCTGTTTTCACCCTTGCTGCCTCCTGTTGTTTCTCATTACACAGGCCAGACGGCAGCCATACCTCTTCAGCCCTCACAGGGCCAGTTCTTTCCTTAAGCACATTGGGATGCTCGCACCTGTACGTTTGAAATCCCTTCTGTCTGCTCTTTTCCCCCAGAGAGCCTACAGATTCATCCCTTTACTTCAAATACTTGCAAAATGCTACATTGAAAACCACGGCATCCTGAAGTTTCTGTTGACTCCTGTAATATTCCACAGTCACTGTGGCTTTAGCAGGGAACTCAGTTTCACTATTGTCTCTCAGTAGACTGCAGGCTACATGCGGGCAAGCGCCTTGGCTAAAGTGTGTCCTCGCAAAGCTTTGGGTGCTGCAGGCTTGGGCTCCATGGTGGAAGTATCTTGGCAAAGCTAAGTCCTGAGAGGTCCACTGGAAGCCAACTATTAACAATACTGATTTTTTCACCTGCCGTCCCCAGGAGTTCCACCACTGCTGTTATCGACGAAGGGCTGGGATGCAGAAGGAGCTATGTGAATGTCATCGGAACTATCCTGTGTATCTTTGCCTCCTCCTTTTCTGGGCTTAAGATTCCAGGGGAGCTGTCACCCCAATGCTTATGCCCTGGAATATCTTCCTTTCCCCCTGACTTGGCAAAGCTCCAACTGTGATGAGGCCCGACCCCTGCACATCTGCAAGTGGGTGGCTGAGGGGGCTGCAGAGAACTGCATGCTGTGCCAACAAGTCCGACTGCAAAGCTTTGGTCACTTCTTGGTCCAGGCGGCACCCTGGTGACCTTCCTCCTCCTTCATCTGCCCACACCCCCGCTCACCCTATAACAGCCGTCCAGACATTCTTCCCCAGCATCCTCTTAGACCAGGAACTTTCTCCCTGCTCTGCTGAAATGGCAGAAGCAACTAAAAAAGGACTTTAAATTCTCATAGGCAGACCTCTGAACTCACCCCCGCCTGGCCCTGGATACCCTGCCTGTCACTGCTACTCAGGCTGACCTGACGGGGTCCCTCTGCTGGCCCACACTTGGCTTTGTATTGGGTCCCATGACCTCTCCTCTCTCCTGAGGTCGTTACTCCGGGAGCTCTGTCCCACCCATCATAATTATCCTGCGTTGTAGACAGGAATGCGGCCGCGCTGAAATATCTCCCAATTAAACTTTCACAAAGCCTCTCTTGGAGCAAGCACAGTCTCCTGGGAACCATGACAGCTCTCTGTTGTCCATTATGGCCAAGCTCCTCAAGACAGTGTCTACATTCCACTCTCTGCTCCTTGAGCCTCCCTTCCCCCCACTCCAGTGTGACCTCCGCTCTCATCTTTACCTCTGCCAGCATCCCTATGTCTTACCAGTCTCTCCTGTGCTCAGTTCCCAGGACACCAGCCCCTCCCTCCACTTCTTCCGCCTTGAGGCTTCCTCTAGATGGCTCCCCTTTATCTCTCTAACCTGGGATGCGCAGGGTCTGGTTCCCAGTCCTTGGCTTCTCTCTGTACAGATTTGCTCCTGGGAGGGATTACTCCCTAATCTCAGCCAGGGCTTCCAGAACAATCCTTTTCATGGGGGAGGGTGCAGTGGTGAGCACTGTGGATAGAAGGTAGAGCCTCACGGCTGCCAACTCTGCACGCTGTCCCTGAGCTCCACCCCAGTCCTGGCTCCCAGCCTTTAAACTCATGCCTGACCCAGGGTGCTTTCAGGGCCTGCAGAGTCACAGTCAGATGTCTGTTGTCGTGTGCCTCTGGCTCAAGCATCATCGCTAACTTCCTATATCCAAAACAGGGGTCTGGAGCAATTGTGGCCATCGCTACTTCTGAATGAGTGTCATAGTACTTTAAGCAAAGCAAAGGCGAGCAGAAACAAACAAACAAACAAACAAACAAACAAACAAACAAACCATGTTTAGCTGCCCTTGACTTCCCTTTCTTTCCAACATCACAGTCAATTCCCCAAACTACATAAAGATTTTAACCACTTGTCATCCTCTTAGGATTGATGCAATGACCCAGTCGGCCTCTTGGCTTCTCTTATGGCCCTCCGTAATCCATTCTAAAAGCAGGCAGAGTACAGGAGCATTTGCAAAATAAAGGTGCACCATCCGTACCATGCTGCCTCCAGCAATGGCTTCCATCTCTTTGCCTGGTCCATGGCCACCTGTGTAATCTTCTTTTACCCTTCTCCGTCTCCCCTGCCAAATGCCAGACACAGCAGCCTCTGTGACTTCCCTGTCACACGTGTATAAGGGCCTTTACATCTTCTGTGCCCTATACTTGGGTGCTAACCCCACTGATACCAGCCTGGCATGTTCCCAGATTCTTTCAGAGTCTTACCAGCCAGGCTGGCTCAGAACATTCTCTGTAAATCTGAGTGGACTCCACCTTCCCAACCGTCTTAATCTCCTTACACCATTTTTCTTC